>CM020502.1:30181443-30278943 GCA_009823395.1 Thamnaconus septentrionalis | reverse complement strand
CGAGGCAGGCGGGGGGAAAACAGGGAGAGTCGCTGCACTTGGGGATATTTAGACGACATTTAAAAATAAATCTCATTTCGCTCTCACAGGCAAAAACCAAATTGCGCCGAGGCAAACTGCATTTGGCCAATTGTTGGGATTTTATTCTGTTTCATCTCGATACTCTCGCACGACAAATTGTCTCTCGGGGCTTTTTATAACTACCTCGCCAGGCCCATTATTTTCATTTTTTATATGGCATTTTGGGAATTGGCTAAATATTATTGGATAATCCGTGATGCAGACGCGCTTTATTTGATCTTTACTACAATTCAAACTGTAAACACTTGTGGCTGTAAATTCAAAAGTAATTAGGAAGGAATTCTAATCGTTGCAGCGGTTATGGAGTGATTCAATTTAAAACAAAGGCTCGTATTTTTTTTTTTTTTTTTTTTTTTGCTTTTGTTTTGAGTTGCGACCACTCGGCCGCAATGTTTGACAGTTTTTTAACATGTTCTTTACTACAATTTAGCGACACATCCGCAAAACATTACCCCGAACAAATTACAGAACGTATTTTCGTAGTTCAGCGTTTATGTTCGTGTGAAATAAGCGCAAATGCTGACTTTAAAAACACGTTGGGACAAATATACATATACACTATACCTAATAGAAATATTCTAAATCCTCGAGTAAAATTTTAAAAGGAAAACCTTTACTTGTGACACTTCTTAAAAATCATTAGGTAATGAATTTTGCAAATCTGTCAGATTAAACGGGGAAACCGCGCGGACACTGGGGAAGTTATTTCCTCCAGTCAGACAAATGCAGGCAAAAATAATACAGTAAACAATTATTATTATTTTTTAAAATGTAACAAATTGTTTTTTAAGTGCATTAAAGTCCCGTTGAGGTCCAGTTCTGGCTGAACACTTTCTTGAATATAGTGGCGGTTAGAATGTGATTGGTCAGCAGCAGTAGGGCGCTTATGTGTCCTATAAAATACCTCGTAAAACCAGGTTTCCAAAAACTCACTATGTCGTCTGAGCAGCAGCAGCAGCAAAACGCAACATTCTGTGAATTGTTTTTTTTTTTTTTTTTCTTAATTCACTATTTCCCGACAATCCAAGATACCAGATTTGAGATTTTCCCAGCTTTTTTAAAGCCAGATCTTGTTATTGGAGCGCGGGTGAGTATTTAATGAGCGCACGGATTGATTTATCCTTTATTGTTCAGCCCGCGTGATCACGTGTGCGCGCTGCCCAATAGCGCGGCAGCCTGACTCCCCATTACTGGCCCACTGTAGTTTTGTGCGGGGCCAAGTTGCTACTTGATTTCTCCACATTGTTATTTTGTGAGCCTGGGTTTACTGCGTGTGTATATGTGTGCGTGGCTCGCGTGTGTGCGGTGCACGTTGTGTACGTGTGTGTGCGAGTGTGCGTGTGTGTGAGTGGTTTTTTTTCCTTTTCTTCTTCTTTTTTCGTTCTTTTTTTCGGTTTATTTTTTTCCTCCTTTTGCATGTCTCCCTCGCCTGCCTTGCCGTGTGTTGTTGTGTACATGTAAACACACACAAACCCAGCCCGCCATGTCGACATCTGGAACCCTGACAAGCTACTACGTGGATTCCCTAATCCTGCCCGAGAGCGGCGAGGAGCTCTCCGGGCCGAGGTACCCCGCCTCGGCGCCGGCACTGCAGCACGGCAGACAGCCCGCCTCCCTCGGCGAGCACGGCGAGCTCGGCCACGGCTACGGCTTCCCCTCCAAGCCGGCTGCCTTCGGGCCATCTTGGGGCCACGTTCCGGCCCAATTCCCGGGCACCGTCCCCTCGGTCTACCCCCATCCCCACCACCACCCACCACCACTACGGACACCCGCAGGGCCCGGTGGCGGCGGACTCGGACGGCCGCTACCAGTCGTGGCTGCTGGAGCCCGTGGCCGGGGTGGCGAGCCCCCATCACTACGGAGTCAAGCCCGAGGCTACGGGGACGCGCTCGGACGGCGCGCTGCCGGGCCCCCACACGGCACTGCTGCTCTCGGACTACGCCAACGGCACCGTGGCCACGGCAGCAGCAGCAGCAGCAGCAGCGGTAGCAGCCCTGGACAAGGAGCCTCTGGTCGGCCATGGTGGGGACGCGAGCGGGGAGACGGAGGAGAAACCGGCCCTGGATCCAAGTGAGTGGCTGCACAACAAAACACGGCACAATAGACAACCTTCTATTTATATACACAACCGCATTAAGCCGCGAGGACACACAGGGGTGATTGTGGAAAGTGTGAGCAGATGCTCTTGTGAACGCTGCTGCTGCTGCTGCTGCTGCAGGACTCGGCTGTAAAACCAGCGTCTGCATGTTTTTTATTGCGGCCAGCAGTCTTTTTTTTTTTAACCGCAATCTGAATTGTGCATGTTTCTGTTTAGAATGAATTAGAATACATCTTTATTTGTGGGTTGGAAATTGTCTTTGGTCTCACCAACACAACAGACACACAACAGGAAAGACAAGGGCACTAGTGAAAAATACACATGAAGAGATAAAAGTAAAAAATAGATTGAGAGTAAAACTAGAAGGTGCAGCATGTTCGTGTCCGCGGGTCACTTTAGGTTATTTTGTAATATGACATTTTTTTTATTGAAGTATACACACACACACACACACACACACACACACACACACACACACACACACGAACCTCTGTGTGTGTGCAGACAACCCGGTGTCCAACTGGCTCCACGCCAGCGCCACCCGGAAGAAGCGCTGCCCCTACACCAAGCACCAGATCCTGGAGCTGGAGAAGGAGTTCCTCTTCAACACCTACCTGACCCGCGACCGCAGGTACGAGGTGGCGCGCCAGCTCAACCTCACCGAGAGGCAGGTGAAGATCTGGTTCCAGAACCGCAGGATGAAGATGAAGAAGTTCAACAAGGACGGCGCGCCCAAGGACGACTGACGGCTGCCGGCCGGCTGGTGGAACCGTACGTAGAGGTTCCGTCGCTCTCCCAACTGGACCTTGCTGTGGTTTCCTTTATTTTCCCACTGCAGCGTCGTGTTGTTCTGCATACAGAGGAGCCGCCGCCGCGGGCTCATTATTGTGGTGTAAAGAAGCATAAAGAGACGCATGCTGGGCCTGTACATCTATATTGCACAATTCTAATTCAAAACGCCCTTGTGCTTTTATTCCTCAAATCTTATTATTATTATTTTTTACTTAAAAAAATATCGTTTTCTTGTTCCAACCAATATTTGACCTCGTTCCGTGTAGCCTCTGTTAGTTCCCCAGCCCGCTGTGCTTGTTTGTGTGGATGTTTATAGCCGTCTGTAGCTATATTTGTTGTCCATTTTGTTGCTGTTGTTCTTCTTCTTGTTGTTGTTACTATTGTTGTTGTTGTTTGTTGTTTAGGGCCGTTAACCATCCCTGATGTTTTCTGCTTAGAAGTGCGACTGACGGCCGTGAGTTTGGGATCTTAGAGCGTTGAGAAGAGTAGAAACATGGCGACCCGAGTGGAGTGTATGTGTCGGTGCACGGGGCTGACGCGGGACAGAACCGAGCCCGGTGTTCCGGAGGCTGTGACCCGCTAACTACCTAAAAAATGTCCCTCAACTACCTACAATAACCAGGCGGAGCAACTTGCCGAGGAGGCTTTTGGCTTCAGACGCTGAACTCTGGATTTCAGGGAGAAACCTTTGGGAAAGTACATCCTGTGCGCGCGTGTGTGTTTGTTAGCGAGAGAGTATTGATTCTGAACACTGTAGGCTACTTATTGAATACCTCGCGGTCTGCAGACCGTCTGACATTTGGTTCACAAATGTAATTTGTACTTTATTTATTAAATAAAACAAATTATATCTGCGAATGCACGCAGGTCACACCGTTATTTTTTTTTCGCACCAGACTCGCTTTGAATTCACCTGTGATTTATTTCACGCCAAATTACAAAAATGAAAAGAACAAAACAAAAAACTATAGATATATCTATTTAGAATACAGTAAATTAAATAAATATATAACACATATTTTTGCAAAATACATTTACTGATTTCCGCAACACTCATTTTATTATTTGAAGGGATTTGACACACACACACACACACAACAGGTTTGTGTGTGTTTTTCTGCACTGATGGTGCAGGGTCTTGGAAAAGGATGTTGTTAGCTGTATACAGTCATAAAAGACAATTACCACCGTAACTTTTTATGGGGTGCAAAGCGCAGCGAGCCGACAGGACACAAAACAAAAAAGGGACGTCGAGCTCTCCTGCAGCTGGATCCCCAAAAGTGATGCAGCCGCCGCAATGTGCGTGCATTTGCAAATATGGCAAAGCCGCGCAAAACTCTTAAGTTTCCCTGCGGGAAATGACTGGAAATTATTTTCAATAAACAACAAAAAAATGGTGATAGGTATACGATTTTTAATCAACCTAATGTCTAAATGTTTGCATATATATTTTTGTAAAACAAACAAACAAACAACAAAACAACAACAAAACAAAACAGGAATGTTTTAAATAATTATGGCTTCTGAATGTGTAAGGCTGGTTCAAGTCGCCGCATGTTGGAGAAACTATTTGCAAATCCAAAGTCAGCTGGTTGCCGAGCTGCTGCTGCTGCTGCTCGGCCACAAACACCAGGTCAACCAGTCACTCCCTCACTCACCGCAGCCTGCGAGCAGAGCAGACAAGATTATTGTGGTTTAGAAGCAAAGCCGGACTTTGCTCTCTCCGCCCGGCGCGCTGTTGTGACGCGTTCAGGGCCCCGCAGATGGAGCCGCACTTCAAAGACTCGGCCAGAGACACGGTGCCATAAAAGCCGCGAGCTCTGTTGCACTGTCTGGCATTCCACCTTTAATGGCTTTATGGCCGTCCAGACACAATTAGGCCGTTTCCAGAATGGCACCCATTTGTTTTTGTCCTCTCAGTGTGACACAGCGCGGCCCTGGACAAAAGGCCCAGCGGAAATGATCAACTCTGTTTGGTAGAGCTCGCCGGCGGCGGGGACGCGCAGGACATCACGGTCATTTTAGTGGGGTGTCGGCGGGGGTGGTTGTGGTGGAGGGGCAGAGGTCCTTTGTCTGTACCTGGGAACCTTCCGCCCTCTGCTCCTGCTGCCCGAGTCATAAAGCTCGCAGCAGAGAGCCCAAACATTGTTGCAGGCTCCTCTCAGCGTTCTGCAAGCGTTTCGCCCGGAGACGTCCGTTTGTTTGGAGGCGTCCCGTGACGTCACCAAAGTGAAACCACCGCACCAATTCACCCCACTCCTCCTCGCCCGTTCCCTCTGATGTCTTGATGATCTAAATCTAAAAAGAAAGAAAGAACAGAAACACAACACACGCCCCTCCACACCCCATCTCACCCTGCAGTCCCCGCAAGTCACCAGCTGGTGGCGACGCTCTTCCACAACAAGCCAACGTGCCTCCAATGAACCTGCATGTGTCAGGAAACTGGGCCACGTTTTAAGAGACTGGCGAAATTATTTCACACCTTTTTTTTTCTTTTTTTTTTACAAGCTGAGTGGCAAATCTGTCCACACACACACACACACACACACACACACACTCCTGGTGTACTTTTATGACTTCACATTGGCGCACACGCGCAAGGTAACACGCTTAAAAGTAGTAGTTTACTCGTTTGATAGCATGTTTAAGACAAGGATGACTCGTGGCATTTCCCTCGTTATATTTATGAACGTGTATGTTTATAATCACAGCCCCACAAACCTGTGAGGAAGCCGCTAAAAAAACAAACAAAAAAAACATCAAGGAATAAAGTGAACACAAAACATAGTCCGCTTTCGTGCTTTTTTATATGTAAAAACAGGAACTTTACTCAAAATGATTAGAGGTGAACAAAATACATCATATCATAATTATATGATTATTTCAGCATAAAACGTCGAGAATAAAAAAGTAAATAAGTCTTTCATAAAACCCCAAATTTTCGATATTTTGCTGTATTGCGTATTGCATTTTCAAAACAAAATAAACACTAGTAGAATCAGGTTCTTATGTGCGTTTATATATGTATGTACATTATTATATTACATACACACTTTTTTTTTTTTACTTCTTTCGACGACTTAAATGTATTCAGTAGAACTATTCCTCAATTCCCTTCTTATATATTTTGTCTTCTCGTTATTCTTATTCATCTTTTTAACGGCAGCTCTCCGCAAAGGTCGTTTCCTTTACGTCAGTGTGTGATCGAGTCATTTTAAAATTGTGATAATAATGCTTAAGTAGGTTGAAAATACTCCATAAACACACGTGCGATTTCTGAATAAATCACCCAGATGAAAGTGCAGCAGAGGAAGTGATACCACATGACCTTAAATTACTCCTGTAATCTTCTGATCACTCGAGGTGTGTGTGTGTGTGTGTGTGTGTGTGTGTGTGTGTGTGTGTGTGCTGATTTCACCCCATGGTTCTGCGCCATCGTGGGACCTCCTCTCTAGCCCCTGATTGGCTGAGAGCGTCCGGCCCGGGGTCACATGGATGAGCTCTTTGGTCCGGAGTAAAATGGGCTCTGGTGTAAATCTCCAGTGTATTGCTGTCATATATCACACACACTCGTAAAAACGACACTCAGGATTCTGGCCCAACAAATCAGAAGGCCCCCCAAAAAAAGAGAGAGAGAAAAAAAAAGTGAGCTCTTATTATGATGTGGACGCCGCGGCTGGTTCCTTCTCCCTCCGAACGGACCGCAGCCCCTCCTGCGACTGGACCCGGTGAAGGGCACCGCGGCTCGGGCAGGACAGCTGCTGCCGTCGCCCCGCTTCCATCTGCATTTTTTGACGGCCCAGAGGCGGCCGCTCGCCCGGGGAGTGGCGCCCACTGGCTGGAAGCTCCGCTGCCAAGCCCGGGCGATACCACCACCACCACCACTGCCGCCACCCCGCAACCCCGAGCCTTGCACCTCCCGGCCGGCCAAGCACCATATGGAGGAGCCCTGGATGGATGGATGGAACCATCAGGTATGCGTCGATGTATTTTGGGCATTATTTTTAAGGCCCCCACGTCACTGATTTTCGGCCCGGCAGCGGTTCAATTAATTGCACCAAAGCTGGTGGTGTTGCATGGGAAGAAATCGTAAAACTTTTATTGCGCAACTAATGAGGTTTGCAGCCGTAAATTCATTTGGCCGCCGCTGCTGTGTGCTCGGCGCGCTGAGACCTTGCCGCTGAGGGGTTTCTCCTATTACTCTCCAGCCTCTTCTCTCCTTTGTGGTTAAAAAAAAAAAAAAAAAAAAAAAAAAAAAGGAGCGACCTGTTGTGTAAATCAGTCCCCCCTCACCTCACCTTCAGTCCCACCCCCACCCCTCTGCATTCTGCAGGGCCCTTCTAATTGGCTCTGCTGATGTGCACGGCCGCTGGTGTTCTACTCCTGCAACTTGTTTGTGCGCATTGCAGGATCAATACGCACCGCGTCGTCTTTTTTTTTTTTTTACGCGGAGAAGACCAATAAGATTTAGAAGACAAGCCTTTTGGAACATTGCCTTTTTTTGTTGTTGTTGTTTCCATGTTCAAAGGAGACGGATCTCTGCGCTGTAATCGAATCAAGTCGGGCTCCCTTGATGCGCGCAGCGACCTGCGTTTTAATTGGAAACGCGCGGAGCGTCGAAGGAAGACGGAGGAAAACGTCCAAGCAGGACCAATTAAATTAACTGCAGGACGTAAAATATTCTTTTTCTTTTTTCTTTTTTCTTTTTTTTTTTACCCGGCGCTGATTTATTGTGGGAACTGAGGATGCGTGTGCAATTATCCCGTACGCTGAATAAATACGCATCACGCGTATTTTACACACACAAATACTGAAAGACAACTTACATTGTTGTGCTATTGAGTTCAGAATTATTTCTCCCTTCTTACTCCTATAAGTGCACTTTTTTCATTTGAACAAATAATGTTATAATTGTGTATCCATTCTGAAAAATGTATTTCATATTATTTTTTATTTGCCATTTCAGCAGCTGGTGTCTCTTCCAGCTCGTTCGGATCCTGGAGCTCCGGAGTGGAGGAGTCTTGAGTGACTGGCTGACCGGCAGCAGGGTCGTTGGTCCTCGACACACTCCGGGGGTCACACCGAGATCTGTAGCCTCAGCTTGAAACGGGAGGACAGGGAAGAGCCTCCGGTTCTCCTTCTACTCCGGGGGACAAAAATACTGGAGACACCTGGTGGTCTGCACAGTCATTCAAGAACGGCATTAAAATTAAAGCGCACAAAGCAAAGTGTAAATGAAACACACACACACACACACACACACACACACACACACACAAATGTATATAATTTATTTAATTTTAATGACTGCATTGCAATAGGCTGAATTTACCTAAACTGTATTAAATGCACTTGAAATAAAGATTGGTCATATTGTTTTGGTATAGCTTTTATCATCATATTCACCTATAACCTAAACAATTAAGCAGTTCCTTAAAAACATGCAGCTGATATCTTTTTGCTTATTTTACTATTGGTCTATAAATATCTCACAACATATTGTTGCAAATTCACCAAAATTGCTTCAAAACTGTTCACACGGATGATGCCTGGATGGATGTTTGCACATAATATTAGCACGTACCTCTAGATGTGGATTCCCATAATACTGCAGCAACATATGCTGCCTAGACTTCAATCTATAATAATATAAAAGATCTTAAGTATATTCAATCAATAGATCTTAATTATATTTAAATCAAATGTTAATATGTCTAATGGGGACATTTCAGACGCAGATTAATTTAATTTTTCAAAATGTCAATAAACTCCTCACCAAGTCTTACACATCCACCTGTACATGTGATATATATATATATATATATATATATATATATATGTGTGTATATATATATATATGTGTGTATATATATATATGTGAATATATATATATATATATATGAATATATATATATGTGATATATATATATATATGTGAATATATATATATATATATATATATGAATATATATATATGTGAATATATATATATATGTGAATATATATATATGTGAATATATATATATATATATATATATATATATATATATATATGTATATATATATATATATGTATATATATATATATATATATATATATATATATATATATATATATATATATATATATATATATATATATATGCATATATATATATATATATATATATATATATATATATATATATATATATATATATATATATATATGTGAATATATATATATATATGTGAATATATATATGTATGTATATATATATATATATATATATATATATATATATATATATATATATGTGAATATATATATATATATATATGTGAATATGTATATATATATATGTGAATATATATATATATATATATATATATATATATATATATATATACACATGTATTTGTTTGAATTCATTTTCTGCCATCGCAGTGACGTCATAAGGACGAGAGGGGCGGCTCTCAGAGGTTGGGGAATCTGAGCCGCAAGATGGGGCAGGTTACCCCCCCTCTCTCTCTAAGATGGCGCCTGACCAGCTCCCCCAACCCTCCACACCCCCCACCCCTCAACCCCCGTGTCTCCCCTCCCCGTTCCTCTCGCGCTCCCTCCAGCGCCAGAGCCATAAATCCGCCGTTGTTTATGAAAATTTACAACGTGGCCGCGCAACTTTTACGACCTGCTCCGCGCACCCGATTGGTCGCGGCCAGTCACGTGACGGGGCAGCAGTGAACATGAACTTTTCCCCCCCTATATACGTCTATATGTATGTATGATTTCCAATAAGCGGGACAGAGCAGCCGCCTCCAGCTAACGGTCTCCGGCTCCCAGCAGCTGCTCCGCCTGCCTTGCCTGCCTGCCTGCCTGCCTGGCCGCTCCTCCTCCTCCTCCGCCGCCTCCTCCCTGCCCGGACTCGGGACTCCACACCCGGATTACAACTTGCCACCACCGGATCGCCTTCTGGGGGCGCGTTTCGGCCGAGATGAGCGCAAGCAGCCGCGGCCGAGAAGCCCTGCAGGTTCCATCCTGGATGTCCGCGCGCCATCCCACCTCCACCAGACTGCACCTGCAGCCTCCTCTACATCCTCATCACCTCGCCTGCTTACGGACCCTGTCAAGGTAGGACACCGTAACACTATAGCATCTTCCATCAAGATGCAGATTTCATGCGCGAAACAGACTGCTGGTTGATGTCTTGATTTTAAAAAAAATAAAAATATATATGTTGTGTTAAAAACCACAGTTGTTGCTGTTTAGTTTGATTCGGTGGTTGATAATAGTGTTGTTCTACAATCACACAATCAGTTCTCACTTCTGGTTGTTTGATTTTTAATGCGTACTCATGCATTTAATGTGACTCAGAACGGTTCTGTTGTGAACCTTTAAGGTTCAGCTTGTTGATTTAAATGTTGTTGTTGGTTTGTGTGTGTGTGTGTGTGTGTGGTTTGGTATGGTAGATGGGGAGGAGGGGGGCCTAGACCCTACCAGAATGATGAATGGCAGCCAAAACATGAGCTCTTTGACGCCCTCCTGTGGAGACTCTGGGGGTTTGGAGGGTTACAGTTTTACGTGGTCTACAAGTGTGTGTGTGTGTGTGTGTGTGTGTGTGTGTGTGTGTGTGTGTGTGTGTGTGTGTGCCTTCAATGACGACAGATGTTTATTTTCAAAAGTCAAATATTTCCCATCAGTGTTTCCACTCTGCCGCGTGTCCGTGTTGTGTAGACTGCTGGCTGTGTGGCACCGTGGTTGTTTTGTGCTCTTGCCGAGCCGAAAAATCCGGATTTAGCCGATGTGACGACGATTAAAAGCCTATTAAAACAACAACACGATTTTTAACCTTTATAACAGAGACACAACAAACACAGTCACATGTGTGTATAGTTTTCTTGTAAATATAATTGACACAAATGTCACAGCTGCACTGTGCACAGCTCACATCCTGATTGCTGTTGCTGCAAAATAAAAATCGCAAACAATATAATAAACACAACGTAATACCTGCTGCTATTTCTTGTACAGTTCCATCCCGGATGTATATTTGCCATGAAAGTGCTGCCTGGGTGGCCAAAATATTTTTGTGGCGTGAGTTGCGTGTAGTTTGGGGGGGGGGCCTGACGAGCGCTGGTTGTGGGCGGACGTGCTGGCGAGTTTGACCCCGGCGCTGCTGGAGCTTCCTGGGTGTGTCCTCCGCTCTGCACGGGCCGCGGAAATAGTTTTCGTGGGAACTTTGTCGCCATTGGCCAGCCATAAATCAGCTGTTGGAGCATGTCCGCAACACACACACACACACACACACACACACACACACACACACACACACACTGCACACTGTTTCCTGCCTCGTGGGTATCTTCCCTCCGTAAAGGGTGCACATACCTGGGCTGATAAGGATTCTGAGCCGCGGTGCTTTTTGTGTCAGAAATACACGATTTGTTGGTCTCCCGTCGGCTGTGGAAGCAGAGGTTGTTGCTCTGGGGGAGGAATCGGAGAGGACACGTCGACCCTCAAAGGGACGAAAGTGCTGTAAAAATTCCAAAAGGGGAGGGGGGAGGTGAGAAACAGATTGTCTCTGCAGCTTCTGAGGCTCCGAGAGCAACGAGAGCTTTCTATTGGGCGGCACGAGGGAAAAATAATCTGCAGTGAATTTCCACCAGTCGATAAGCGATCACAAAAAAAATATCGCAGTTCACTTCCTTCAGTGCAGCAACCAGTCTATGACTTATTTGACTGACCGACTTGTGTGTGTGTGTGTGTGTGTGTGTGTGTGTGTCCAATTTGATTGTCCATGCAATTCAAAAGGAGATATTGCATATAGGTCGATATTGCAATATTCCTACCAGCCTATATGGCAACAGATGAATATGACGCCTCGTTTCTACTTATAAATAGCAACCATGAGAAACCATGTTCACACTGGGGCAGCAAAATACACAAATAACAACCCTAAACAGCATTATCTCTCTGTCTCTTCAGCAACCTAATGTTTCCATCGTTTTCGTTCATATCTTTTACAAACTCGTGTTTAACCCATTTCGTTTTATTTAAACTGCAGTTTGCTCTTAAAAAAAACAACAACCAAACAACATTTAGTGTATGCTGCTGTTTATTTTTTCTTAAATCAAATCTCGTATACTGCTGGATCGCTTGTCTCTACGCGATATTAAAAACCTAAAACACGAATTTATACGGTATTGAGTATCAGCTAAAAGCAATAATTTTTTTTTGCGTAACAGCAAACCGTTTGTTTTGCGTGTGTGTATTGTGCTCGTATTGAGCGCATTTTTAGTCATTGTGTTTTTGATCTGATCTCAGGATTTTAATGGCGACCTCTGTCACATTATACCCCGGAAAGCGCTGCTTGATTTTTATTATTTATTTTTTTTATACACTTCTCCAGATAATAGTTTCGCCCCTCTGTGTTCTCACTGTTTTTGTGATTAGAAGAAAACATTTGATCGAAAAACTAATAATCCCACAGCCCTGTTCTTTTTGGTTTTTTTTTAATCATTATTATTATTATTTTTAAATGGACTTATATTCTCTTAAAGCTTGCAGAGTGTTTTCACTCACGGCACGAGATGTCACGATGGAATTATTTTCTACAATCTACATGGAGATTGTGATTCTCAGCGGGCCGCTTCTGCCCCTTTTTTTGTTCAGGAACCCGTTGCTTGTTTTTGCCGCAATGCTCGTTAACCCCTGGCTGACCCCGTCTCTCAGAGGCGCGCCGAGGACGTTGCAGTACCCCTACTGAGCCAGAGGATGGCGCACCGCGACAACCAAAAAAAGCAAGGGAGAGCCGAACGAGCGGCTGCTTCCCGGCCACGGGCGCATGGCGGCGCACCCCCGCCAACGTCCCGTCACCGTGTGTGCGCGCGCGCCAGAGAGTTTACCTCTGGAGGTCACCAGGCAGGATTTACGACTGGTCAACAAAAGCACGTGATCCTCCGCCGTACACACCCCCATATTTGGGCGCCTACGTAAGAGAGAATCAAGTCCACGTCTCCCCCACACTCATTTCCATAATTCATCATAAATTGGTGCACGGCTGCTATAGGACGCGCTAAGGCAACACGCGACACAAATCAAAAGCTCACGCGCCTTTTTACACCCCCCCTCCCTTCCCCTCACGTTTTTACCCGCAAAAAAACCCACCGCCGAAAACCTGCAAGTTACAGTTGCGGCGCTTCCGACGCGCGAAAAACCCGGAGGAAGGAAACTGTCAACAAATGAGCTCCTATTTTGTGAACTCATTCTGCGGTCGCTATCCCAACGGCGCGGACTTCCAGTTGCATAATTATGGGGATCACGGCGCGGCCGACGAGCAGTACAGGGACACGGCCGCCGTGCACGCCGCCGCTGCCACCGGCAGGTACGGCGGCTACGGTGGCTACAACGGCGTGGACCTGACGGTGGGACGGGCCGGCGCGGGACACTTTGTGGCCGGGGAGCGGTCGAGCGGCTACTCGCCGAGCCACTCGACCGCAGCGCCCTCGGTGGAGCCGCTCAGGTACGGCCAGACCACCGCCGGCTCCCTGTCGCCCCCACCTGAGCCACTGCCCTGCTCCTCCGTGGCCAGCGCGTCCCCGGCCCCGGAGACCCCAGCCCACCAGCACCGCGCCCTCAAGAACTCTGTCAGCAGCAGCTCCTGCTCGGGACCCGGTGGCGGCGCCGGCGCCGGCGCGCTGATGCATGTCCGGGACTGTGTGTCCAAAGCTTCGCCCATGGAGGACGAGAAGCCCGCGGGAAGCGCACCGACGACCCCGCAAAATAGCGGCGACTCGGCACAGCCGCAGATCTACCCGTGGATGAGGAAACTGCACATCAATCACGGTAAAGTCTCAGTTTTAAAGAGTCTTGTGGAGGTGAGGAGCAGAGGAGATCAGGAGATGTGAACATTTGGGGGGAAAATGGCCCTCGTGATTGTTATACTGAAACAGATTTATTTAATTAAAAAAAAAAAAAGAAAAAAGATCGAGCTCAGTTTACGCACCAGAATATAGTTCCTCTTGCAGAGGAACATATGGCGCCAGATGTACTTCTCACCTGTTCGGCTTCAGTCAGTGTAGACCAGGTGGAGGCTTCAACACGAACAATCTATTTGAAACGCGTGTTTAAATTGTGATTTCCCGTTTCTTAAAATGTTTGTTTTCTCTGTGTGCTAATTATTCATATTCTCATTAATTAAAAATTGTATTCTTGCAACCATTTTACAAGAATGTGCGTGTCTCGTTATTGTGTAAAATCTCCTGCTAGTTCCAACTTTTCAGCCACAGCAATCTCGACACAAACCATATAGAGAAAAACCTTATATTTTCATTTAGAAAGTGTTGAAAAATAAAAATCACTGGGGACGTGATTCAGTGCGTTTTACGTTTCCTTTCCCCTCCTGCCGGTCCAGATCTGTCCGGGCCGGACGGGAAGAGAGCCCGGACGGCGTACACTCGCTACCAGACCCTGGAGCTGGAGAAGGAGTTCCACTTCAACCGCTACCTGACCCGCCGGCGGCGGATCGAGATCGCGCACACCCTGTGCCTCTCCGAGAGACAGATCAAGATCTGGTTCCAGAACCGCAGGATGAAGTGGAAGAAGGACAACAAGCTGAAGAGCATGAACATGTCGGCGACGGGAGGGGGAGGATTCAGGCCCTAATCCTGGTCCTGGTTCTGGACCTGGTCCTGATCGTGGTCCTGGTCCAGGTCCAGGTTCACAGTCACGAACCGAGCCTGTCTCCTCAGCTACTCCCTGTCCTGAGAGTCTGTGAACGTGTGTGTGTGTGTGTGTGTGTGTGTGTGTGTGTAGACTCTGAGCCAGCAGGGCCCACTGTACAGTCACCAACATCTCCCCTCATTTTTAAATTCTTAATTGTTATTATTTTGTACATCTTTTTGTACCCACACTGTGATTTTGTTTGTGCTCGTAAAATGTACAGTCCCGTATGTAGATGTAGAGGAAAAAGTCACTCTAAAAGAACTGTAAAAGTCAATTATTCAAGTCATGTTGAAAAAAACAAAACAAACAAACGTCAGATCTTGAACCACCGGAAATGCACCCAGTGTGGATGAAGCAGAGGGCTGCCCAGCCGTCTGTGTGTACAGCCTTCATTTCCTATGTATGTGCTCTAAATGTGTGTATTTATTTGTTGACTGTGTTGTACTAAGCTGTCAGGAAAAAAAAGAACAACGAAATTGCTTCCTAAAATCGAGCCGGCCGACTGCGTCAAAAGCTTTGTGCGCTTTTTTGTGTGCGTAAAAAGGAACCGACACGGTTCCGCCTTGTACCTCTTCTGTTGATTCTGCTATTGTTGCTGTTGTTGGGAAAGCTGTTGTTTTTTTATTTGTTCATTTTTGTAAAAAAACAAAAAAAAAGAACACAAAGCATCAACAACAAAAAAAACCCAAATTATGTGAAAAACCAACATGTGATGTTTTTTCTCTGCTTGATTTTGTGTGTGGAAGGTTCCAAAGTGTCCTGAACTCCTTCCGTTGTTAGTTTTAGTTTTCTTTGTTTGTTTCTCTGTTAATGTTGTTTTTCCAAAGACTGGACGTCAAGAATATACTATAATAACAGTAATAATAATTCTTATTATGATGAATATGACCATTGCCATTATAATAAACTTTCTACTGGAACGGAAACGAGAAGCATGTGAAGG
The DNA here is from genome assembly GCA_009823395.1 of Thamnaconus septentrionalis. NCBI lineage: Eukaryota > Metazoa > Chordata > Actinopteri > Tetraodontiformes > Monacanthidae > Thamnaconus > Thamnaconus septentrionalis. The sequence continues at coordinate 30,263,325 of CM020502.1, read as the reverse complement.
TTTTTTTTGGGGGAAAACACAGACAAACGACAAAAACAAAACATTTTCCATCTTTTCTGTTGCTCAAAAGTGAGAAGTGTTTATTTATTTATTTATTTTAAAGACAAAATTTTCGCAAGTCGATTCTGACAAAAATCAACAGGTTCTTTTCTTTGTGTGTTCGCTCACCTTGCTGTGGAAGTGGGACTTTATTTCTTTATTTGCGGAGGGAGGGGGGTCCTCTGTCACGGGCCTGTCCCCCCACCGACCCCCCCCCCCCCACCCCTTAACTTTTTTTTCGCACAGAAACCGCTCGACTTTTGCAGGCTTGTTAACTTTATTAGCACCGATTCTGGCTCTCTGACATTTGGCCGCTAAATGAACGAGGAGGGTGTGTGTGTGTGTATGTGTGTGTGAGCGCGCGGGCGTGTGTGTGTCTGTCTGTCTGTCTATGAATTAGATCGTAAAAATCATCCGCCGCGCGGCCAGATAGGCTGACTGGCCATAAACGGTCACGTGGTTGGCCATTAAAGTAAGTTTTATGGTTTCGGGGGAGTTGATAGTATATTGCACATAACATATAATCGCAGTGGCGGCGAGGCGGCGGCGGCGACTGACTCTCGCCCCCTTTTGTAGCCTCGAGTCGAGTCGAGTTACTTGACCGCCGCCGCGGACCGAGACCGGACGCTTTGCATTGGCCGGGATGAGGAGCCTCGTCTCTGGGTGAGTTCCCGCCAGCCAGTCATCCAGCCAGCCAGTCAGTCAGGGTTCAACAGTCTTATTATTGTGCTCGCTGCCGGCCTCGATCCGTCCTTATTAGTCCATTAGACTAATTTGTCAGTTGTGCAGCGCAGGATTCTGGTGCCGGCAGATGTTGCCCATGCATGCAGGGTTGGGTCCGAGCTCATGGCCGCTCTAATTGCTTCCTTCCCCGTGTAACTTGTTTCCCTCCATCTGTGGTGTAAAGTCATAATCCGTTTTTACATGTCGGATAATTATCTCCGTGTCCATTTCCGCCCACACACAAACGTCGCCTTTTCTTTTTTTCTTTTTTTTTTTTGCACTGGCGGAAATCACAGGCCGCGAGGCAGAAAGTTTGCTCTGTGTGTGTGTGTGTGTGTGTGTGTGTGTGTGTGTGTGTGTGTGTGTGTGTGTGTGTGTGTGTGTGAAGTGTGAAGTGTGAGTGTGATTTCCTGGATAAAGTAAATGAAGCTGATGCGTTTGATTGGAGCTCAGGTTGCTGATGCGAGGCTTTGCTGGAGGTTGTTAGGGTTGTTTTTTTTTTCCCCTCTCTCTTTTTCTCTCCCTAATGCTGCTTCTCCTCCACATGTTGGCTCTGCAGCGAGGCTGTAAACAGTTTGTCAGGTAAACACGAGCCGGGAACAAACATCAGCGGCAGCGAGGAGACGTCCGAGCAGGAATTCCGTTTTGTGTCTGCAGCAGTGCGTGTGTGTGTGTGTGTGTGTGTGTGTGTGTGTGTGTGTGTGTGTGTGTGTGTTTGGGGTTGAAAAGTTCAGACCTTCCTCCTCCAGTCACTCTCGCTTGTTGCTGACCTCTTGGCCGAGAGGAAAACTGACCGCCGTGTCCGAGAAACACTCAGTTAGAACCGTAGAAGAAGAAAAGGAAAGAAACTCCGAAACTTGCGGCCAAATCTTCAGTCGACTCGGTTCATTTCCTCCTCCTGCAGCCCTGCGAGTGTCGTGCACCTGCCTCATATCTAGATGCATATGATAAAACAAACAAACATATAAGACACGTCTGTAACAGTAACAGAGCACATCCCAATTTAGCCTTGGAGATTTTGTTCACATTGTTTCTGCCCTTTCTTCCTGGACTTGCCTGGACTCTGAACGCTTCTCCTGGCCATCCGGCCGTTCCAGCCCAAATGATGAGATTCGTTTATTAGCTTCAAACATCTGAATCAGTGCTGGGAACCATCCAGCTTTGTTCAGAGCTTTTGTTCAGAGCTTTGTTTCAACATTTTTTTATTAGCGGAGAGTTTGGAGAATCTGTGCCAGCTCGTCGACGATGAGCTTAAAAAAAATAATAATACAGTTTTGGCCTCTAAGAAAAGTGAAATTCCGGTCTTCTTTAGAGGCCAATAATCACGTAGTTTTTGATTGATTTGATCTCGGATCAATTTTTATGAAATTAATCAGAAACTAACCCCCACCTTAGGTGACGTTTCCCAACTTTGTGCGCATCACAGTCAGCTCTTTGTCTCAGACGGAGTTTCAATTCAACTTAAAAAAAAAAACAACAAAAACAAACCACAGACTGGACTGGAAACATGGAGAGAAGCCGCCGATGCGGGCTGCTCTGTATTTTTTTTTGGGCCCAATAAGTCAAGACAAGGACGATTTCTCGCCGGGGCCCCATGTGCAGGCGCGCAGCCGGCACGAGGAAGAGCGAGCAGAGAGGCACCCAAGGTTCACGCGGAGGTCAGACACGGAGCCAAGATAAATCTGCATCCTCCCCGAGCCACCAGCAGAGCCCGCTTTAGGCCAAGTTCACTGTCAGCCAGCCGCGCGCGCGCGCACACACACACACACACACACACACACACACACACACACACACGAGCTAATTACACACATTTGCGCGGCGTTACCTATGAGCGTAAATGCGTATAAATGAATGTGGTTACCGGAACGGTTCGAATGTGGCAGCAGTGCACCACCGAGACACAGCTGTGTGTGTGTGTGTGTGTGTGTGTGTGTGTGTGTGTGTGTGTGTGTTGGGGTGGAGGCAGCCAGGCAATTTTAGCCAACCAACGTCGCCTCCAACAGTGACTTTCGGCTGCTCGGATGTTGCTGCTCAATAACTTCAGTGGCTGATTTGCATTTCTTGCAGCCGTGTATCAGTCCTGAGTGGGAGCTGATCAGATTTGTCTTTTTTTGTCTCTCCCTTGATGGAAACATCATCACTGCAGCCGCCCTCAGATGCTGCTGCTGCTGTTGGCATCTTCTCTAATTACCAAACCATTTTTTCCCCCAGTGTGATCGCTGAGATGCGATGCTCGCAGTTTAAAAGAACGCTTTTTCCTCTTTTCTTTTTTTTTTTTTTTTTTTTCCTCTCAAGAAAAGATTTCGTCCTCCTGGTTTTGAAAAATAGTGGGCAGATATCTTTAGGGGTGGGAGGAGTGGAGGGTGAGGGTGGGGGAGGGGGGCGGAGAGGGGTTTCTAGGGGGGTTTCTGGGGGGCCGATAGCTGCAGATGAGCAGGAGGAGAAATTGGGGTCAAAAGTTTACGCGCCGAACACGTCTCCGTCATCTGTTCACTCGGAGCGCGATGCCAGCCTTATAATAGCGATCTTGACTCTGCGCACAAAAGGCAGAATAGCTTTGAATTACATATGTCGGCCCGTGCACTCCAGGTGAACCCTGGAAGCGCGGTGACCCCGCGCCGGAGGGACCCGTCCCCCCGGCAACAAGATTGAGTGCTCGGCGTTTTATTAGGGCGGCTTGATTGGTGAATTTCCTTTGAATAAATCGCATTTGATATGTTTGGGGACGAGGGAGACATTTGCATGCGGAGGATTGATACCCTCGACCCGGTCACAGGCTAATGGGAAGGCCCGCTGCCCCCCCAGATTGAAACCCGGGACCCCTTAAAAAACATTTAGCCCCTTCGCTCTTCCTCGTTGCTTGAATAGAAGCGCGCAAAGAGACAGAAATGACGCAGATGTTCGCCGACCGGGTTAAGGAGTTTGAAAAAGATCGTTTGTGCGGGATCATATTGTTTCTCTGTTGTTGTTGTTTTATATTTATTTTCCGCCGAATTAATGGTTGCATCTGTTTTACGAAGCGGGCCAAACTATTTAAGCGCGACAATCATTAAAAAAAAAAAAAAAAAACAAAACACTGTGATTTAAATGCCCAATCTTTAAAGATTTTAATGTTTAAAAAGACCAAACGATGTGTTCCCTGACGGGAAAAACATCTTTCAGCGACTGCAGAACTGGTATTAAAATGGCAATGGATTATTTTTATATGTCACCATCTCATTGAAGATCCAAACAATTCGAGTGTGTGACTGGGAAAGGCACTACACTGAGATAAATTCATATTCCATCATCTCTTTGATTTGACCTTGACAAAATAAGTATGAAAAAACACACATTTAAATGGAGACACTTGTTTAATAGTAGAAGCTGCAGAGGTTTGCTCAAAACGCCACGAATAATATTTGTGCAATTTGTGACAACCGACAAATATTCAGACCATAACATTGGGCAAAAGCATGAATAAGGAGGACAACTCATTAAAAACGTATTTTATCATTTTAATTCCCAACTTTCTTCCCCCCAAAAATATGGTAATAGTAAATTGGAATTTTAAAATAAGAATCTCAGTAATTCAGGCGGACAAAGTATTTATCCCCAGTGTGCAGCGCCAGGAACCTGATGTTATTATCCCACACGACTTTATGAAGTTTGGGCTTTATTATGGACTAACGGCACCGTGGAATATTATTATGCATCCACACAATTAATGCCAAAACTCGCTTTAAATTTGGATTTTCCATTTAGTCTCGGACTTGGTTCGAAAACACCTGAAATGCACTTTATAAAACCCAAAATCTTAGATCAATTTTCAGAGGAATATTTGCATTTTTTCAACGATGCAGCTGCAGTTTTCTCTTCGTGCAGCCTCCACTGCGGGACTCGCTGCGTCACCAAGTTTGCAGACACAGCCAAACTGTTTAATTCTTGCCTCAGTGTCGTCTTTTCTGTGATAACCCGTATCAAAAATATTTCTTCATTGTCGTGAAATCATTTTTTTTTTTTTGGTAGCCCGTCACATCCTGGGCGTAGAGCGAATTTTTCATGCGGCCGTCATCGCTGCGCAAAGAGAAGGAGACCTTGTGAGCGCCACGCGTAATCTGTCACCGTGCTCGCGGGCTCTTCTCTCTGATAATCTAAATTTTCGCAGCAAAGTGTCAGCATGATGTATTCCGGTGAAGCCCTGCACTTCACACTATATGCACCGAGAGGAAACAGCGTCATGGTGACGCTGATTTTTATTTATTTTTATTTTTAATTTTCAACCCAGTGTAAAAACACAGCCGTATGCGGAGGCAGAATGGCTCTTTGCATCTGCAGGAAGATGCAACGCTGAGTCTAAATGCTTCGGTAGTGAATTACACCATCATTGCACCATCATGTCGTGAATACTGCAGTGCTCGGCTGTGATTTCCAGGAGCTTTTACTGCGCTCCGAGCTGCAGAAGCAGCAGCAACATCCAGCCCTGGATGTTCCCTCAACATTCTATTTATTTATTTATTTATTTATTTTTAATGAAATAATTCCCATTATTGACAGGGGGCAATACGAGGGAGTAGAAGGATGCGCCAATACAAGGCAACAAGTAGATTGACCTGCGTGTGAAAACAAGGAGCCGTTTTGGGATGTGAACGACACTCAGTGCTTATAATAGCCGCCCCATATATTCACGCACGGGCCTCTATCTGCGTGAAACAGACCAGCAGCGCGGCCTTAAATTTCCCTATCAGGTCCAGTCATCTTACCGCTGACATTATGGTGACGTATGGCCTCCCAGGTGCTCCCTCGGCCTCGTGGTGAGAGTGGAAATATGGCCCCGAAGTGCATCAGCAGAGTTGGGTTGCGTGGAAGAAAGAAAGAAAGAAAGAAATAATGAAAGAAGCGACGTCTGCACGAGGCCTTGAGAAGCTGCTGGTCAGCTGCACCTGTTTCCAGGCTCCTGCTCGCGGGAATCTAAAAAGAAAAACACGGATTTTTAGCAGTTTCTTTAGCTACTTTTCTCTCTTTCCTAAGACATTGCAGACTGATGTCGCTGCCTGGATATTTGGAAAGCAAAAGATTTGCACACTTTTTTTTTTTTTTTAGAAGCAATCCTCCGGCTGGAAGCCTCCCGGGTGATGACCCTCTAAGTGCTTCTCTTCCCTCCCTCCCCAGCCCCTCCCTCCACAAAAAAAAGTTGCAACAACTGAAGTCCAAGTCCGGGGTGAGGCCGAGGTCAGCGCGTCTCCCAGATATGAAAATGTTGGCCCCCTTTGGAAAAATGGCAACGCCTTGTTGTTTAACAAAGACTGTCAATGGGCAAGATTAATCAGAAACAAAATGGGAGCGGTGTCACTTTTGGGTCAGGCAGAAGTTATCTGTGTTTGGGGGGGGGGCGCGCGCGAGGAGGAGAATAGAGGGGGAGGGGTGGTGGACAGATCGGAGAAAGAAGGAGAAGAAGGTTGTTGGGGGGCGGAGGGGTGAAAAAGAAAAGCTTTCAATATTTCCTCAAGTTTTTTTTTTTTTTTTTTGTTTTCGTCCCGTGCAGGGCCCCGCTGCACGCGGACAGTGACGGCGGAGGAGCTGCAGCAGCAGCGGCAACAGCCTCCACGGAGCCGCATCCAGCGAGGAGGAGCCGCTGCGGTTGGAAACATGCGGGACGAGGACGTGATGACGGCGGCTGGAGGGAGACACGGTCAGACACTTTCTCTTTGTCTCTGCGGCCCAAAGTGGATTGTTTGTATATATTATTGGAAATGGGTTTGGTTTTTTTTTGGTACTGAAATAATTGTCCTCCATCTGCTGGGACAATTCTAAGAATAGTTTCCCCCAATTTTTTTCTTTCTAAAAAAAAAAAGAAGTTCAACAATCGTCTTTGCATTTTACATTAGAAATGAATGTTGCCCTTTCTTTAAATTTCATATTTTGGCTTTTCAATGGTGGTAAAGAAACAGTTCGTGGTTTCTTGACACATGCGTGAAGGGATGAAATCTGAATGCCCTGGTGGTGTTTCGCAGCCGAGGCCGAGGTTCAGCCTCACTCTGCATTCTCCAGATTAGAGCTGAATTCTTTCATTCCTCAACTCGTTCAGGTTTTTTTTTGTCGCACTGTGGAGCTGCGTGCGTGCTGTTTTCTACATGCAGATCAATTCAGACCTCTTATTCTTCTTCTTTTGGCTTTTTCCTATTGCTGTTACTCTATCGTGCAACATTTCGTTTGTGGCGAATATTTGGATGTTAATGAATTCTGCGACTTGGTGGTTGCTGTCAGGGGAGTTTGGTGACGTGATTGTGGGACAAAGTGGTTGCAAGTCTCCGTTTGCTCAGCTCGGTGTGAGACTGGTGATGGTTTGGAGACGAGGAATCTTCTTCTTCTTCTTGCTGCGTGTTATTGCAATGCAATTTTCACTGACGTACCAAAAAACCATATAAAAGTATCTCTGTCTGTCGCGATCGCGCCAACACTTTCCACCTAAAAAAAAAATAATAACGATGCTTTCGTGAAGCCAAAATGAGACACGCAGTGCGAGTGTGTTGACTTTCTCTCGTCACCATCGAACAACCCGGAGCAGCAGCAGCAGCTTCAGCCGCCGGATTCCTTTGTTTTCATAACCTTCATCTCCTCTGGGCTTGAATTTCATCATCTCAATCGAAAGGGGGAGTTTTCATTTCCTATTTTTTTCCCCCCTCATTTTTTTGATTTCTTATTTCTCCTCCTTCTCCTTGCGCCTCCTCTGCTCCTCATCGGCCCCGGTGCAGGAAACTAGTTGCTTGATGGTTGTTTTTCCCCCACCTCTCCTCCTTCTTTATATACCCTGATTCAATAAGCAAAACACCAACGTAAGCCAGCGCGAGCCGCGCCGCGCCGCTGGTGCCAGTGCCATGCTTTCCATTGGTTCCTGTTTACATGATGCCCACAGGACACGCCGTGATTGGTGGCCCCGCCGCACGTGACCAGGCAACTTTGTACATTTGACAAGGGGAGTAGGAGGGTTTTGTGGAGATCAGAAAAACGACAGCGCGATAAAAATTAGTATTGTTGCACTTCACAAATTAATGACCATGAGTTCCTACTTGATAAACTCCAACTACATCGAGCCGTCCTTCCCGCCATGCGACGAGTACCAGCAAAGCGGATACATCCCCAACCCCGGTGACTACTACGAGCGGCCGAAAGACACGGGCTTCCCCCATCACAGCGAGCCTTCCTACCCGAGGTCAAACTACACGGAGGCGGGCTACGACTACGGCAACGTCGCCACCGCCGCCGCGCTCGACGACTTCGGCGACGGGCACCATGCACAGCCGCAGCCCGTCCCGCAGAACCACGGTCCCCGCCTCGGCGCGGCCCCGGACGGCGGCGCTGGCGCGGGGCGACGGCCGCCAAGGACTGCAGCCTCGTCGCCGCCGCCGCCGAGGTCTACCCCGGCGTGGCGAAGGGCAAGGAGCCGGTGGTCTACCCGTGGATGAAGAAGGTGCATGTTAGCAACGGTGAGTTATGATTACGAGGATGTAAAGAGGGAGGGGGGGCGCGGCGGAAAGAAGCTCCGTGTATGCAGCAAAAGCAACGCAGCGCAGCGCAGCGCAAATCGCAGCGCAGCGGCACCAGTGAGCCGCTTTTCTTGCAAAGCGGCAGATTTACGAGCATCGAGCAGCGGGGTCGGTAATTAAGGAGCCTCGTAAATTTTTATTGCCTGTGTTTCGAGTGTCGGGGCCGCGCGCCTTTTGTGTTGCGTTCGAGTTCCCCCCCCCCACCGCCCTCCCAAAGTGCCTCCACCTCTGGAGCCCAGCCAAGCGCTCATCTCCAGCCCCGCCGCTGCTGCTGCTGCTCAGCCTGGGCTCGTCCCTCTGGATGCGAGTGATTCTCGTCCACACTCGGCATCACATCCACATTGTTAAGGTCACGTCCATTTAATTGAGACGAGAAAAAAAAACCCTCCTCACGCATGATTTTCCCCAACGATTTTTATTTTTTTGTTTATTTTAATTAATTTATTTTTTTTACGCCCATTTTTATCGCGCCTGTTTATATGATGGCAAAGATGAGATGAGACGCCTGTAACACCTGCCGGGCTGCTTCTCTCCAATCTCCCCTCCTCCCCCACCTCCCCTCCCTCAGTCAGCGCCAGTTACAACGGCGGGGTGCCCAAGAGGTCCCGCACCGCCTACACCCGTCAGCAGGCTCTGGAGCTGGAGAAGGAGTTCCACTTCAACCGCTACCTGACGCGGCGCCGGCGCGTGGAGATCGCGCACACCATGTGCCTGTCGGAGCGGCAGGTGAAGATCTGGTTCCAGAACCGCAGGATGAAGTGGAAGAAGGAGCACAAGCTGCCCAACACCAAGATCCGTTCCTCCGGCTCGGCCTCCTCCTCCTCCTCTTCCTCCTCCTCGGCGGCGGTGGCCCAGCACCAGCAGCAGCAGATGAAAACAGGCCAGCAACTCGTCCCCACGCCGTCCACCGCCCTATAGTGGAGCGAACAACGGCCCAGAGAGAGAGAAAAAAATAACGCAGACTGAGATGGCGAAGAAAATAACACAAGGTGGAATCTGACGGACCGATTCTCAGTATTTTACACACACACCCTCCACTCCTCCTCCTCCTTCTCCTCACACTCCTCCTCACCCTCACCTCGCCTCTTCCACCGGGTCTCCTTCGTCCCCGCCTCGCCGGCTCAACTTCCTCATAATAAGCTTGAAAAATCCACCTCAACTCGCTCTGGGTGGAAACTGAAGTGTTCATTTATTGGTTTATTATATCCATGACAGAAGGAGAACGCACATGCAAGACGTAGGACTTGGATTAAAAAAAAAAGAGAGAGAAAGTATTATCGCAGTGAATGAAGTAAAAGTAAGAATGAACTAATTTTTTATATATAATTTCTCAGTTTTTTTGGTCTTTTTATTATTCTTTTTTTTATATAATTTTTCTGATCATGAGAGATTCTAATATACTTGAAGGATGTTTAGTTTCCTGTTGGGAAACCAGACGGCCGTTCTGGACGGAGGGGAGGCGCCAGTCAGTGTTTCGTTATACTGTTGAATGTAGTCCAGGTGACTTTCACATTTCATGTACATATGAAGGCACAACATGCGGAGGATTTGATCCCGTGGGGTTCCGTTCGTTCGGTGTCGTTAGGCGGCTATAGTTTTATTTGTGCTCTAGATCGTCCCCTGTTTTCGTGCCGTTGTGTTCTAAAACTGTGAATATTTGTGTATGCGTGTGTGTTTTGTTGTCTCAGTATTGGTCGTTGTGATGCAGGCTAGCGGTAGGTTCAATGTGTCCTTGTGAAATAAATATGTTCTTCAATTATAACGCTGCTTTTGTCTGTGGATATTTTCTTTTAAAAAAATCTGATTTTATTTGAGCTCAAAGCGAAAGAAAAATACAACAAATATCGTTTTGTTTAAATGACTTAAATCGGCTAAAATGTTGCATTTCCTGCTATCATTTTTTCGAGGGGGATAAATTTTGATTTGGGATTATAAAACGGATTTTTACACCGATGCTTTGTCTGTGGGTACGCGTGCGTAAAAGTGCATTTGCGTCCGGGTTTGACCTTTTTAATGCGTCTCACGCCTTGCAAGTCCTTTCTCTAACCCCCTAAATATAGTCGCCTCTCATTTATTGTATTTGGTGCAACTCGCCCCATGCGGATTTAATGGGATTTGCGTGACACCTTTTTTTTTTTTTTTTTTTTTTTAGAAAAAAAGATTTGCAGCACTTGGAACACGTGTCGACGCTCCCCAGTGTTTAATCCGTGTCATCCGTTTAGCAGCCAGTGCGCCTCGCGCAAGCCAACAGCGCTGCCCTATGAAACACGACGTCTGATCCCATTATGTAAAACAACACTCAGCGGACAGAAATTCTATTCCAGAACATGTGCACGAATGTCATGCCTTATTTCGGCTGAAGTCAGGCTCCAGTCACGAGGGAGAGAGCGAGAGAGAGAAAATCTCTGCTGCGTAAACGGAGCCGGATTTGCAGCTGACACGCGGGAATCGAACCGTGGCCGCGGATTGTTCACTGTATCCGGCCACACGCACAGCTTCTCTCCCCTGCCGTGGTGGGCAGAGCTGAGCTCGGCCCCGGGAGTCGGTCGGTCCGTCCATCGGTCGGTCGGTGCACCGACGTGTGAGTTGATGGTCACTTAACCTGCTCCGTCCAAACAATAGAGGGTTCAGCCAGAGGACACGCTCCACTCTGGCCAATCACCGTCCCGCAGCACTTCTCCTGACCCCTGACCTCTCGACACACACAATGTTCAGGCCATACATCAGCGGCGAGACCCCCCTCTGCCCACCTCCCCCGTTTAGGATTTGCTCAAAGACAACACGGAAACACACACACACACACACACACACGCTCAACACAGAAGTGATTTGACGCGCAAAAATAATCCCAGCTATGAATTCTCCCAAATACGATTCCCGGCGGCAGCTCGCCTGCAATTCATCAGGGCAACACTGGTTGTCAGTCGGCGGAGGGATCTGAGACACGAGCAGGAGGCGCTGCCTTCTGCCTGTCAGCGCGCTGTGCTTTTCATCAAAGCGTTGAGACAGGTTTTATTTTTTTGAATTTAATTTTTTCCGCAAATAATTTTGTGCGTAAAATACCCCCCAAATATATCGAGTCCACACATGAAAGTGAGCAGACTCTCCTTTTTCTTCCTTCATGCATGGTTCAAAAACACACCTTCACACGGAGACACAAGATGGCGAGAGACTCCAGCGACTTCTGACGAGCTAAATTATGGATTTGAAAGTCATTTGATTCGCGAATAGAGGTCACTTCCAATGTACTGAAATTTTAATTCGGACCGGTTCACGTGACTTGTTGAATAATGAATAGCCCCGGGGTCAGAAATAGATGTGGAAATCTGCTGTATTTTCATTAGTGATTCTCTTCAGGCTGCGAGTCAGATCTCCTCTCCTCCCCTGACACGAGCCCTGCTGTCCGGACACACCGACATGACCTGTGAGTACTTGACTGCTGCTGCTGCTGCTGCTGCTTGTCTTCACCTGCTTCCCTTTTTTTGTGTAAAACCGAGAAAACGCCCTGGAGTGAGATTTTTTAACTTTTGAGCAAGTTCAGAGACGTTGTAATTTGATCTTCTCGCTTCCAGGGAGGTTTTGCTGTTGACTTTGTGGCTTTTGCTTATTTTAAAATTCTCTTTTAACAAATGACTAAATATGTTATACAAATTTACATGAATATATATGATTGCAAAACATTTACTCCACACACACAAACATGTTATGATGCATAAATCTGTGCATGCATTTTCATAGATTTGCCATCTTAAACCCAAAAGCATACAATGACATAGAGAGAAGGACTTGCAGATAATTAAGGAAAATAAATTCAAACTTTTCTTTGGTCAAAAACGTTTTTATTGAGCGCAATATTTCCAAATAAGGAGCCTGTGTGGTTGCAATAGTGGCTGTGCAAAAAAAAAAAAAATTCACTGGTGCCCGAGAATCTTTAGGGAAAATGGATCAAGAAACAAACAAATAAACTAGACATGAATAAAAACAACAGAGAGCCAGCAATTAAATTATACCTCAAATGCAAGACTGACGACATAAAAGTTAATCATTTTTTTTTGTGTTGTTTCGGATCTAGCTTCTCGTAGTGGGACGATACACAAAGTTAAAATAAGTATTTAAAGTTACATTTGAATTGTGCAATTTATGCGGATGTTTGTAAACATGAAGTCTCTTCCTTGTACTATTATGAATAATAATACTACTACTACTACTACTACTACTACTACTACTAATAATAATAATAATAATAATAATGATAATAATCTGGGAAAATCCCATTGAAAGCTCCTTGACCAAAGCTGCAAACCTCCCTGCGGCTTCAGCTCGGTCCCTGTTGCCTTGATGTTGGAAGCATCGTGCTCGATTTCTGGCTGTTGGAGCTCCGGGTGTCGACACCGTGGGAAGATAGTGGCCGCCGTCTGGCCAACGTCCAGGGCGGCTGCTGCCTGCTTTGGCTCCAGCCGCTGACAGCGATAAGGAGTCCTGGTCTGTGTAAATACTTGAAAAACATTCTCTAAAAAAGAAGGAAGAAAAAAAAAAAAAAAACAACCGGTTGAGATTTAAAACGTCATCAATCAAACGCAGCTTTGCTAAAAGTGGTCGAACCAACCTACCAACTGATGGTCAAAATAACTTCCCCGAGGCGGCTTCGGGTGGTGAGTGCGGGGATCAGCTTCATGTAGGCAGCTGTGCGGACTCGCGGAGAGCTGCACATCTGGAGCTGCAGGACGCAGGGCACAAAACAAACACAATAATCCACACAAATAACAACAACAACAACAACAACAAAACAGCTAAGTCTCCACATCTGCTGCTAGTCCAAACCATCGGCTTGTGACGTCTCCTCCTCCCCGTGCTTTATTCTCAGACTACACAGAAGGCGATTTGAACAGCGTCTCTCCCTCGTGTTGCCCGTCTTTAAAAAGTTCAACTTGTACTTTGCGCGGACAAAAGGCTGCTGTGAGAGTGGGATGCTGTTCGTGTCCGCCCCGTGTGATTAATAGTTGTGGTGGGACCCCCCCCCCTCCCCCCTTCACCTTCCCCCGCCCCTTCCCACCGCCTGCTGACGGAGAAAACAAGCGCCAAATGGTGGCGAGAGGAGAGAAGGAGGAGAGGAGAGAAGAAGCTCCTCCGGGCTGCAAGGCCAAAAATCACCTGCATGGTCGGAAGCGGCAGACTGAAAAATATAGATTCATATGACAGCGATTCACTGAGGGTAGTATAGACGCCCCTGCCCCCCCATCTCTCACACACACACACACACACACACACACACACACACACACACACACACACACACACAGCTTGTCAACGGAAACGAGCAGAGCCATGTAGGTGTGTTTAGTGAGGGGCGGGGGTCCATGTAGTGATCAGCAGGCAGCAGCACAACTCTGGTCCCCCCCTCCTCATCCTCACCTCCTCCACCTCCCCTCCACTTCCCACTCCCCGCTTCCCTCTGGCTGACCCGCCAGACAGCAGTCCCTCACGGCCACCGGGACGGAAGGTAGAACGTGCTCTCGCACACACACACACACACACACACACACACACACACACACACACACACACACTCGTGTGGAAGGTAGAACGGGTGTGTGTGTGAGAGAGAGCGAGAGGAGAGAGAGAGAGAGAGAGAGAGAGAGAGAGAGAGAGAGAGAGAGAGAGAGAGAGAGAGAGAGAGAGAGAGAGAGAGAGAGAGAGAGAGAGAGAGAGAGAGAGAGAGAGAGAAGCTCCTGCAGTTGCTGATGCTCACACAGTGACAACTATCACACTACGGTGTGAAGGAGCCAGAGCCGCTCCGGGCTCAGTGCGGGCTCCGCTCTGCCTCTCTGGGCACCAACCGGAAGCCACTGAACGGCCACTTTCCAAATGTGACACAAGCGTATATTTCCCCGTGAAAGGGGCGACTCGGGGGTGGGGTGGTGGTGGTGGTGGTGGTGTGTGTGTGTGTGTGTGTGTGTGTGGGGGGGGGGGTGGTTTGACTGCCTCTATTAATGATTCACCGGCTCAAATAAAAAAAAGGATTTAAGTTGACGTCGCGTCACGTGACGTGAGCCGAGCTGCTGCTGCTGCTGCTGCCGCTGCGGTGCTGCTGGTGCTGCTGCCGGTGCTGCTGCCGGTGTTGCTGGTGTTCTACGGCGCGGTGAAGAAGAACCAGGAGCCGCCGGTCAGACCATGGTGATGCTGGCCGTGTGATGGTGCTGATGTGCGCGATCCAACCACACACACACACACACACACACACACACACACACACACACACACACACACACACGCACCGGGGACTCGCTGCTTCTACCGCCGCCGCGTGTATAGCTGAGTGTTGATCGAGCGCCGCGAGGACGGACGGACGAACAGGGTGGGTGGAGGGAGGCAGCGTGCCCCCCCCACCTCCCTCAACCCACCCCCCAAACCCCACCTCGGTACCGTGGATGTGTGTGTGTGTGCGCGTGTGTGTGTTCTCTGCTGCGGCGTCTCGCGGACGGATATGTTGCTCCACGCGGACTCGGCGAGCTCGGGGAGGATGGATCTTATTCTGAGGTATTTCCGTCGATTGTTTCATCACCGCCGCGTGAGTGAGTGATTGCAGCGCGAGGCAGAGGTCACCAAAATAGCTTCTTCTTCTTCTTCTTCTTCTTCTTCTTCTTCTTCTTCTTCTTCTTCTTCTCAATGCAATCCGGGCAACAAAACGGCCACGAAATCAAAAAAAAAATCAAATCATTGGAATTATGTCTGAATATCTGCTAATATTGTTATTGAGGCTGTTGTAGCCACCGTGCCGTAAAGAGTGGCTCGCGGCACCTCTGAGGGGACGGGCTGTGTGTTTATCTGGGCCACGAGGAGAGGAGTGCAGCCTCTGTTTGAGTTACAGCCTCCAAATCTGTCACGCGGCTTCGAGTGTGAGGATGAAATATCCCCTCTTCCAATACTAATAATAATGATTTTAACTATTAACTATAACATCACTTTCAGCCGAGGAAGCAGCTCCTCTCTGTATTTTTCGGCCTGTTTTGTAAATACAGCCGCCATTTAAACACACTGCAGTTTCCAGATGCAGCTGCTGCTCACCTCTATTTTTTCTTATTATTTGGTTTATTTTTCTTTGAGAAAACACGCATTTTCCTACACATCATTCCTCTGTGTGTTTATTTGTATTTTATTTTTATTTTTTATTTTTTTTCGTTGTGCTGCAATGATGCATCGCGGCGCTCTCCGTAAAGAGGCGCTTTGCTGGCCGTGTTGGGCTTCTGTCGCTCCGCCGGGGGAGAAACGAGCTTATAATGGAAGACGGAGTGCCATCCAGGAGCGCGCGGCCAGAGCGCCGGGGTCACGCCGCTGCCGCGCGCTTGATTTATGGGCGCGGGGACTTCGGGGGAAGACGGTGCGCGGCATCGAGGGCTAATGACTTGCCGCGCTGCTTTGTGTGTGTGGGGGGAAACAACACGGAGCAACATTTGCATCGAGCCGCGTGTGTGTTTTTGTGCTTTAATTGCAATCGATGATTTTAATGTGCTACAGAAATTTTGATTTGCGTAAGTTTGGCCTCTAATCTAATTTTTTTTTTCACTTTTTGTTTTCGTTGACTTATTGTAGTTTATTAGATGTTTCGAATTATTTTTCTGTTACAATTATGATTATTATGACGCCGTTTATTACTTCTGTTGCTATTTTTGTGCTAAAATGTGCAGAAAAGGCGGCAGCGTTTGAATCCGAACAATGACCCAAAATTTTAAACACGGACATTCTGACGAAAATTATTTTGTGTTTTCATTCTCCTTTGTTTGTTTTTCAAGACCGGATGGAATTTTTCCTATTTTAACTCATTTAATGAGTTTGAGCGAAAAGGCCTAACGCAGTCGTTACGCTACACTATACAATTTACCATTTCTAAAAATAAATACATATACATATATATGTATCTTTGCTTTTGCCTGTTTTTATAATAAGCACCCAAACATTCAACCAAACTACCTTGGGCTGATTTTTGAAAATAACACAACATTATTTTCTTCCCCTTCAACAACAGAGATCCAGCCGCGTGAACACGGGCCACCTCGCGGTCTCCGGGACACCGTCATCCGCCTGCAGTAAGTCCACGTCCGCTCTTTATTGATTTGTGTTATGAATGCTTTATGCTTGATGATGATGATGATGATGATATCCGCGTTCAATCTTCAATAAGAGGCGCAACACGCCCACGGAAACGCGCGGCTCGCGCTGGAGGAGAAGCGGGTCGGACAGCGCAGCTCGTGCAATAAGTCCTTCTCCACTTGTCTCGCGGCCGTAATTTGTCACTATAAAAGTGACGAAGCGGCTCTCGGAGCGCAGCCTCACTCCGCTGCAACGAAAAGAGCGCGTTCTGTGTCTGCTGCTGCCCCACTTTACAACTTTCCAAATAGTTCTATCCGTGTTGTTTTTGTCTTCATTTTTTTGTTTTTGTTTTATTTTTGCCCTTTTCTTTCCCCCTCTCGCCCACAATGGCCTCGTCCCGTGTTGGGCTCCATCCTGACATTTAACCCTCAGCTCGGGGACAAATTAAAGAGATCAGGCGAATCAGCGTTTCACTCTGTGCAACAACAAAGAAGTAAATAATTACACAACGCGCCTGCCTGGCTGCGCTGCCCGGGAGAAACAGCCGAGTTGGCGGAAAAAAAGTCCTCACGCGTGGATTTTTTCAGTCCCACTCACTTTTCTCTCGGCCCACGCCGTCCTACAACCTTCCACCTTGTGCTGAAGAATCTGTCACTGAGTTCCCGGATTCCCGGAGCCCGACAGCAGCAGCAACAGCAGCAGCAGCAACAGCAGCAGCAGCAGCAGCAGCAGCAGCTCTGGTGTTTCCCGGTGCAGGGGACATAAATCTCCCGGCTGAGTTGCTCTCACCTCACCGGGGGGATTCCCCAGCAGGCTGCCGCAGCTCCTCGGCTCTGATCCCCCACTGCACCTCCTCCGTGCACCGCCGTTTGGGTGGCCAAGCAGGCTTCTCCACCCTGCTCCAGCTCCAGCACCACCGAGTGGTGGCGGCCTGGTCATTATTGTAAATTCATAATAATAATAGTAATAATTATAAAATGCGTTGCCTTGCTTCTTTTTTTATTATTATTTTTTTTAAAAACGAGGTCACAGCAGGATCGTCCGCAGCTGTGAACCGAGGACGAATCGAGCTGGTGCCTGTTTGCGCCAACAAAGAAATAAAGAACGAAAAAAAAAAATGGAGGCTCACGTGCAGAAAACGCGGGTTGATGATTAATCCCGGGCAATAGAGGCCCTTTATGTGCCTTGGAAGTGGGAATGCTGCGTGGTCAGCGCCTTGACTGCCTTTTGTGTCGCCAGCCTCGCGACCCATCGCGAGCGTCCAGCGGCCTGCGGTCCTAGCACAGGACGCAGCAAAACAACAAACGTCCCCAAAAAACCCACCACCTGCCCGAGCGCCACGAGCCGCTGTTTCCAAAGCAGCGTATTATTGTTAGTATTATTTACTGTTATTATCATTTGGTTGTATTCACCGCGCGCCCCTGGTCTGGTTGGTGGTGTTGGGGAGGGGGGTGCCTCTCCGAGCCGCCTCTTATTTGCATAATTGTGTGTGTGTGTGTGTGTGTGTGTGTGTGTGTGTGTGTGTGTGTGTGTGTGTGTGTGGTGAGTGACGCTCAGGTGAGTGGGGCAGTTCACTGTTCACTGGTGGCTTCCTGCCCCGGTGCTGCTTGCTCGAGGAGGTTGGGGGGCTGGGGGGGTCACACCGTCCAGCGGAGGATGCAGGCAGGCAGCCCCGCGAGCTCTCCGTTTCTCTCTCTCTTTTTCTCTCTCTCTCTCTCTCTCTCTCTCGCCCTCCTGATGAAAGCTGCTGCTGCTGCAGCTCCTCCTCAGCATGACGACACTTTCAATCTGCGGCCCAGATAAGTCTTATCAGGGCTGACCCTGGGCGCTCGCGAGCTGCTTTCGTAATCTCGCTTTGCCCATCCACGTCGAGTGAAGAGGGGGAGAAGCAAAAAAAAAAAATAATAATAATAATAATAATAATAATAATAATAAATCCCCCCGCCGAGGCAGGCAGGCAGGCAAGCAGAGAGGAAAAGGCTGTGTGTCGGCTCTTCCCCCTTTTTTGTTGTTGTGGCTGCTAATTCCTGCTGTATGGCAGGTCGCAGTCTGCCTCCGCTGCTGCTGCCGCTGCTGCCGCTGCTGCTGCTGCCTCACCCAGTCAGTCAGCCAGCCAGCCAGCCAGCCTGCACTGCTTTGCTCTTCTCTTTTTCAAACTTTTTTTCCCTCCCCTCTCCAATCCTCTGGATTACCGCTTTGATCGATTTCGCCGCTGAATGAGAGAAGCTCGCCCGCTGCTGTGCGCTCGTCGTCAGAGGAGAAGGTAAGCATGGCCACAAATAGGCTCCCCCGGCTTGTAAATGGCCGAGTTTGCGTGTCGCGGCGGTGATTTATCACCGAGCGACTCGGATCGCGGTTCAGGAAGAGTTCACACTCAGACTGAGAGCGAGGAGGATTTTTTTTTTTTTTTTTACCTCGCCCGGCGTTCATTTGTCTCTCTCTCTCTCTCTCGCTCTCTTTCTATTTCGTCCTTTCTTTCTTCCTTGCTCCCGCCGTTTTATGGCTCTCGCGTCGGTGCGCCGCCAGATAGAGACCGTGGCTCCCTGATATGGAAGCCGGGTCACTCCGGGTTGCGGATTCAGCGGAGACACGGCGACACCTCACCCTCACCCTAAGGTGTTTTTTTGGGCTGCGTCCACGCCGAGCGCGGAGCTCCTTCTTGTGCTCATTGCACGTTTTATTTTTCACTCAGTTCATTTTGCTCTCCGCTGCTTTAAGATACTTAAAAATAGAAATAGTCACAATGTAGCAGCTTTGGCTCTTGCAATTATGTGTTGCACAAAAAATACATTATTATTATTATTATTATTATTATTATTATTATTATTATTATTATTATTATTATTATTACTATTATATATAAATAATAATAATAATAATAATAATAATATAATAATAATAATAATAATAATAATAATAATGATAATGATAATGATGATAATAATAATAATAAATGCATTTTCATCGTCATCATTTCAATAAATGCCCATCTATCCAGAGATTTAGATGACTTTTCACCTGAAACCATTTGTTCAAACACCAACCAGATGAATAATTGTTTAAATGTGTTAGATTTGTTTAGAAATAAAATATCTGGTCTTTTCTTTTAGACAAACTCCAAAGTGGAGCTAAATACAGAATGCAGAATTAAATGCTATAGAAATAAAAATGTGCGTAAAATGTCACCATCGTCATTATAATTATTCCAATAGAATCAGAATCAGAAACACGTTCACACAAGTAGGTTTAACACTTACAAGGAATTTGCTTTGGTGTAGTTGGCGCTTAAAAAAAAAAAAAAAACAGCAGTACGAAAAAGAACAGCTAACTATACTAAATATATAAAAGCATACAAAACATACAACGAATCCGAATAAAAAGATTCATTTAGGAAGGGGGGAAAAAAAGAATCCTTTGTTTGCGTGACTGGCTGTATTATTGCGGGATCTCTCGCGGCTCCATCGGGCTCGGCTGCTTGCTCTCATCGGGCCGCTCGTACCGGGGGAGGGCGTCCCGGCCCACTGACCCCCCTATACATCACCTCGACGGGGCCGCCGAGCAGGACGGCACCGACAGCATTCATTATTATGGGGCCTGCGAGCTAAAGTTCACGCCGTGGTCACGCGGGGCCGGGGATGCTCGTCCGGTTTTTCTGGTTTTGCTCGCCGTCGCTTCTTCTTCTTCTTCTTCTTCTTCTATTTCTTCTTCGTCGTCGTCTCATCCATCTTGCGCCTCGGAGCGCAAGAGACACGAGCAAGGAGAGAATGTGCGTGTAGATAATGCGCTGGGCGGCGCGAGGGAACGCGAGGGTGATTTCGATTATATTTTTCTTTTGAAAATATCATCGATGTGAAAAGTATTTGTGTGTGTGTGTGTATATATATATATATATATATATATATATATATATATATATATATATATATATATATATATATATATATATATATATATATATATATATATGTGTGTGTGTGTGTGTGTGTGTATTTGGGTTACAAGTCTGCATGGATGCATTGAGCAGTTTCCGGTTTAGGAAATGAGGTGTTGGAGTGTCGACAGGAGGGACAATAAATCAGAAATCTGATTTTCCTGCTAACAATCCCTTTCAAAAAAAAAAAAAAAAAAAACAACCTCAAGTGTTTCTTTTTGTGTGGATGTGGTTTGGTGCGCGTGCAAAAAAAAGGTCGCTTGCGTGCCTTCTGTGGCCCGCGCGAGCCAGAAGGTAAACGGTAATGGTGCGCGCGGGGCTGCCGCCGCCGTGTCAGGCCCGCATTGAGCAAGTAAGATGGATCGCCACCATTTCTTCTCACCCCCCCCTCCTCTCTCACGCTGCTTCTCGTAACCCCAGGTTCACCCGCGGAGGCCATTGGCGGAGGGGCGTCACGTGACCACGGGGGTGCCAATGTTATTCTACACGGGTGTCAGGACCCTGTCACGTTCCGAAATAAATATTGGGAAACGGCGAGATGCAAAAGGCAACCTACTACGACAGCTCGGCAATCTACACTGGCTACCCGTATCAGAGCGCAAATGGCTTCGGTTATGATGCCAATCAGGTCCAATATCCCCGCGCCTCTCATGTGGAAAGTGAGTACCATCGACCCGCCTGCTCCCTGCAGTCCCCCGGCGGCTCCGTGGCGCTGCACAAGCCCGGCGAGATGGCGGAGGGCTGCGACAGGAGCGCGGCCATCCGGGCGGCGCCGTCCGAGGTCCATCCCGAAGGCAATCAAGCGCAGGCCCCGCCCCCGCCGCCCCGCACTCCCCCGGTGCCGTCAGTCAGAACGGAGGTGGAGGCCCACCACCCCACCACCAGCACCAGCAGCAGCAGCAGCAGCAGCAGCCCGGTGCTGCCAAGAGCGGCTCCCCGACCTCCGGCCCCACCCGCGGCAAGCAGATCTTCCCCTGGATGAAGGAGTCCCGGCAGAACACCAAGCAGAAGCCGGCCAGTAGCGCCAGTTCAGGTACACGCACGCACGCGCACGCACGCACGCAAAGGAGTCACAGAGGTTCTGTTGAGGGACGACACAGTACATAAGGGTGGGGGTGGGGGGAGTCAAAATCACAACAGGACATTAAAACACCCACATCAAGGCCCTCAAGGTTCCAACATCAGTGACGTCAGCCGGTTCTGCTGTCTCATTGGCTTAAAACTCACGTGTCACGTGTGGCAGCAGCCAGCAAAGACTGTGAACACCTCAGTGACCCCGAGTGACAAACTCAACCTGCAACCAAAAAAAAAAACAACAACCAGAAAACAAAATGACAATAATGTAATGATGTTTGTAACTCGGCTCATTGTTGTATTTGCGTTCCCTGTTGTGCGGTGTGTGTGTGTGTGTGTGTGCGAGCAAGTGTGTGTGATTGGCCCGTGACCTGCAGCTGACCTGTCCCTACTGTAAACACACAGCTCGGCTGATCACACAGTGTTCCCGCAGAGACAACAAACAAACAAACACGCACAACAGTTGTCTCAGTTTGTCGCCTTGTTTGGATTAGAGGGAGCAGCTGTTGCTTGGTTGGTGGGGGGGGGGGGCTTTTTATTGAGAGTGTGTTTAAATCAGAAGAATCAGAGACTGGAATCTTTTTTGGGGGGTTTGTTTCAACTGGAATACAAGATTGTGTTAATTGTGATAATTTAGTTTGTTAACAAAATACACTGCCAGCCAAAATAACACACAGACATATACATATGTGTATATATATATATATATACATATGTATACGGTGGGTTCGGCAAGTATTCCAGCGCCCCTTAACACAGACTTGAATACATTTTTGCTGATTTATGACTGTATGAACACTGAAATATCACATGGCCACAAGTATTCAGACCCTTTGCTCAGTATCAAGTAAAAGCACCTTTTTGAGCCAATACAGCCATGACTCTTGTTAGGAATGATCCAACAAAACAAAAAACAACCAGTTGTGCCAGGTTGGATGGTGAATGTTGGACGTTCACAGAGTTGTTCTGGAACCACTCCTTCGTTATTTTAGCTGTGCGCCTGGGATCATTGTCTTGTTGGAAGGTGAACCGTTGGCCCGTTCTGAGGCCGTGGACACTCTGGGAAAGGTTTTTGTCCAGGATATCAACGTACTTGGCTGCATTCATCTTTCCTTCAATTGCAACCAGTCGTCCTGTCCCTGCAGCTGAAAATCACCCCCGCAGCATGATGCTGCCACCATCATGCTTCACTGTAGGGATGGTATTAGGCCGGTTGATGAGCAGTGCCAGGTGTTCTCCACGCATGCCCCCTAGAATTAAGACCAAAAAGTTCGATTTCGGTCTCATCAG
This sequence comes from Thamnaconus septentrionalis, assembly GCA_009823395.1. NCBI lineage: Eukaryota > Metazoa > Chordata > Actinopteri > Tetraodontiformes > Monacanthidae > Thamnaconus > Thamnaconus septentrionalis. The sequence goes on along the minus strand of CM020502.1, from coordinate 30,240,651 downwards.
ACCAGAGAATTTTATTTCTCAGTGCCTGGGAGTCCTTCAGGTGTTTTTTTTGGTAAAGTCAATGTGGGCTTTCATGGGTTTTGCACAGACAAGAGGCTTCCGGCAGGCCACTCTGCCTTGAAGCCCCAACTGGTGGAGGGCTGCAGTGACGGTTGTCTCTCTAGAATTTTGTCCCAACTCCCCGCTGCATCTCTGGAGCTCAGCCAGAGTGATTTTTGGGTTCTTCTTTAGCTATCTCACCAAGGCTCTTCTCCCCGGACACTCAGTTGGGCCAGACGGACAGTTCGAGGAAGAGTCCTGGTCGTCCCAAACTTCTTCCATTGAAGGATTACGGAGGTCACTGTGCTATTAGGAACCTTAAGTGCAACAGAATTTTTTTTTGTTGCCTTGGCCAGATCTGTGCCTTGCCACAATTCTGTCTCTCAGCCCTTCAGTCAGTTTCTTCGACCTCATGATTCTCATTTGCTCTGACTTTACGCTGTGAGCTGTAAAGGTCTTATATTGGCGGGTGTGTGCTTTTCCCAATCAAGTCCAATCAATAGAAATAAGCACAGCTGGACTCAAATGAGGGTGTAGGGCCATCTCTAGGATGGTCAGAAGAATTGGACATGCAGCACCTGAGATAAGCATACAAGCGTCACAGCAAAGGGTCTGAATGCTTATTGCCATGTGATATCTCAGTGTTTATTTTGTAATAAATCTGCAAAAAGTTGTACAAGTCTGTGTGTATCTGACAATATTGGGTGCTGTGTGTGCAAGAACGAGGAAAAAATGAAATGAATGGATTTTGGCAAATGGCTAAAATATATGAGTGAAAAATTTAAGGGGGTCTGAATACTTTCTGAACCCACTGTGTGTGTGTATATGTAATTAATGAAATGCTGACTTTAATATATATATATATATATACACATATATATATCATAAATATATGTATATGTATGTATATGTATTAAAGCCAGTATTTCATTAATCATTTCAAGACATGGCTTGTGGTTGAGGCTATATGGTGGAATATCCTAATTATTGTGTTATTTGAATAGCAAAAGCTGTTGCTTCTGGGATTTTAATCCCATTTGTTGCCTTCTTAAAAAAACATTAGCCACATTTTTTGCACACGTGCGAATCTGATCCTGAATCTGATTGTGAAGAGTTGCACGAGTGCACGCGTTGTTGTTTGAGAGATATTTCTAGAAATTGGCCGGACACAACCTTTGGCTTTTTGAATTATGCGTCCATAATTTGCAGGTGCCTGGGAGTTTCGACCTCTGTTTTGGGGAAACAGGTTGTTCTGAAAACGCAGACGCGGCCTCTGTGTTCTGTGATTTATCTTTTGGGGAAGCTGCTGTATTTGTTTAACAGGGGGGCGCAGGAGCAGCAGACATGCATTAAAATGGCCTTCTTTTTTTTTTTAAACTTTACTCGTGTGCTTCACACTCATGCGCGCCTTCCAAATCATTCTTTTAATAAATCAAGCTGGCGGGCCTCACCTCCGTAATGAATTCATCGATACAGTAATAACTGTTATCACAGGTGACTGCCCCGCCCGCGCTGGCATTCCTTCTCCCCGCTGCCGCCTCTCTAATGGCTTAATGGCTCCAGTTATGTCACCATGCATTCCAGCGGCTCGCCGGCCGCCTGGATGCAGGTCCTGGAGACGCCCAGTGAAATTTATTCAGCGCTGGCCTGCTGCCACCACGGCTGAACACGTTGAGGGGAAGGAGGTGATGGAGGTGGTGGAGAAGTAAGAGAAGGTGGAGCAGGAGTGTGTGAGGGTGGATGTGGAGGAGGAGGTGGTGGTGAAGATGGTGAAGGAGGAGTGGGTGGAGGTGGTGGAATAGGAGGAGGAGGTGGAGGAGGTGAGGGAGGATGTGAAATAGGTGAAAATGGTAAAGTAGCAGTAGGTGGAGGAGGAGGTGGAAGAGGTGAAGAAGGTGATGGAGATGGTGATGGAGGAGGTGGAGGAGGTGGAAGAGGATGTAAAATAGGTGAATATCTGAAAGGAGGAGGAGGTAGAAGAGGAGAAGGAGATGGTTGAGGAGGCGAAGGAGGTGGAGGTGTTAAAGGAGGAAAGGGGAAGTGGTGCGGATGGTGAAGGAGGTGGAGGAGGATGAGGAGGTGGAGGTCTATCTGGAACGAGACACTTCATTCACCCACAGGAATGCATAATGCTTGTGTTTGCATTATTGCTGCTGCAGCAGCTGCAGCTGTGTGTCTACGGAGGGAGATGAGGGTCAAAATGCTTAGTACCGACTCTGAGGCCAACGCTCCGGATTATTGACCCGCTCATGTTGGAATAATGTGTGTGCAAAAGGAACCGAAAGTGTTTGTATACTTTGTTGGTCGTCTCCAGGAGTGATAAGGGGCAGTCCGAGTGCACGTGCACGCACGCACACGCACACGCACACATCTAGATGATGTCATAAGCTGCGTTTCCATGACAGTTTTTCGCAAAATAAAAGCGATATTTCTTAAATTTTGAGAAGTACAGTTGTGTGTTCCCATTGAATGGTGTGAAGCGCAAAAGCCGTAATTCTCGTAAAATCTCGTCCCGCGGGACGCAATTCCTAAAAAAAATATCGTCCCGTGAGATTTAGAATTCCGTTTGCGATCGTTTGTTTACGTTTGTTTGCCGTCAAGAATGGTTGTGATATTTTTCCTCTTTTGATTGCTTGTGAAAAATACTCCGTCTCCTCCTCCGTCCAAACAAAATGCACCATTTTCACTGGTCAGTGAACTGGTCACGTGACCCTGTATGTCACTTCCGCTGACGCGTAAATGCGAAAAAAGTGTTTCCATGACACTTTTGCAACATCGATACGTCTGAAAAACCACTTCATGAGAGCGTCAAAACCTTTTAGCCATATTCAAGAGTTTTTTTTTCTCAGCTATAGACAACCAGGAATTGCCCATTTGTCCAGTGAGCTGATTGCTCTTAATGTTCGAAACTGTGTGAGTGTGTTGTGCTCTCACTCTCACTCCTCTGTGTGTAATGGATTACTGATTACTGATTACTCCCACCCACCTCTCTCTCCTCCTCCTCCCTCGCCCCGCTGACAGTGGAGAGTTGCCCCGGCGACAAGAGCCCCCCGGGCTCGGCGGCCTCCAAGCGGGCTCGGACGGCCTACACCAGCGCCCAGCTGGTGGAGCTTGAGAAGGAGTTCCACTTCAACCGCTACCTGTGCCGGCCGCGGCGGGTGGAGATGGCCAACCTGCTCAACCTCACCGAGAGGCAGATCAAGATCTGGTTCCAGAACCGCAGGATGAAGTACAAAAAGGACCAGAAGGGCGTGGGGGGCATGATGCCCTCGCCGGGGGGCCAGTCGCCCCGGAGCCCCGGTTGTGGAGGAGGAGGTGGAGGAGGAGGTGGTGGATACCTCAACTCTATGCATTCTCTGGTCAACAGTGTCCAATACGAGTCCCACTCGCCCACCTCCTACAGCAAACCTCACCAGAACGCCTACGGCATGGCCACGTCATACTGCCCGCCCCCCCAGAAGAGGTTCCCCGGCTCGGACTCGGCCACGCCCGACTATGACGCGCACCCTCTGCAGGGCAACGGCAGCTACGGCGGGACGCACATGCAGGGCAGCCCCGCGTACGTCGGAGGCGGCGGCGGCGGCGGCGGCGGCGGCTACATGGACTCCATGGCCGGCTCAGGGAGCTCGGTCTTCGGCTTGACCCACCTCCCGCACCCGCCGCCGCCGCCGCCCGCAAGCATGGACTACAACGGCGCAATCACGGTGGGCAGCAGTCAGCAGCAGCAGCAGCAGCAGCAGCAGCAGCTCGGCCTGTGCGACGCTGCGCCGACCTACACGGACCTCACGCCGCACTACTCTCAGGGAAGAATCCAGGAAGCGCCCAAACTGACGCATCTGTAGCGGCAGTAGCTGCGGCGCGGCGGCGGCGGCTCGGATCACTCCGCCCATTGTCTCCTTCGTCCACTTCCGAGACGCATCACTGCTTCGTTTCCGCGCCTCCTCCGCCTTTTTTTTTTTCTGTTTATGTTTTTACCCCTCCCCCCACCCCCATAGTTTGATGTGTGAAGTAGCCTAGGATAAAATAATTACGCCTTGCTTGAATTTATTATGATTTCCCCCCCTCCTCTGTCGTTGCTCGTGTCATTGTCTCACGAAGAACTTTATCTGGGCGGTAGGAGTCTAGAGGGTGGGGGTGGGAGGTGTGGTGGGTGGGTGGGAGGGAAGTACAACCGTAGGCCTATTTAACCTTTTTTTTTAATCTCCCCCATTTGATTTTCTTTTCTTTTTTAAATTCAAACAGGGTATTATGAACATTAAGGTATTTGTTTGTTTGTTTTTTTGTTTTTGTTTTTTAAATGTGAATGTGTTCATCATTTATTTATCCGAATTTGAATGGTTTCTTTTTTCTATATATTTTTTTTTGCATTTTATTGCACTTATTGTGAAAGGATCCTTAAACAGCCACGAGTTGGGATTTGAAACGCGTTGATCTAATTCAGCAGCGGCCACCCTTTCAGTTGTGCTGGACTCCCTCACCTTATTTATTCGGTTCGGTGTGAAGACAAAGGGACCTTTCAGTATTATTTGCCACCTCTGCGACGTCTGTGTGCGGAGATAGTTAAAAAAGAAAAATTAGCATCCAGGTTCTTTTTTATTTTTCCTGCAGACGCTCCGGATGAATGTGTCACGTTTCCTGATTCTCTCGTGCCCTCGAAAGTGTTTTCGTTTTTTCCTTCTTCCCACTCAGATAATCAGTCATGCAATAAGGGTGCGAAGAATGACACAGGTCAGCTGTTTTATTTTTTTTTTTTAATTGAAGATCAAAAATATCGCATACATGGTTTTATTTTTTTTCTTCTTCCTGTCACACATTCCATGCTGCTCCAGTTCGAGTAAAAATAATAAAACAAATGAAAATATTATTACAGGCAACCTCGTTTTGATTTGGAAACAACTGGAACATTTACGGCATTTCATAAAAGAAAAAACTTAATTATATTGTACAAATTGTACAAATGAAAAATGTGGAAAAAACAAACAAATTGTTAAATAGCTAAGAACAAAATAGGCTAAACAATGCTAGATTTGTTTAAAAACAACATCAACAACAACAACAACAACAAGAACAGCAAATAACACACGTGGATGGCAATGGATTAAACCTACCCTGCGAACAAAATAATATAAAATAAAATAAAAGCCGCGAAACAGATCCAACATTGCACCAGTAACGTTCCGGATATAAATATTTGATCCATATTCAAACCGTCCTTGCTCTTGTCTCGGATGAGGGGAACCTCTCGGGTGGCCTGCTCCGCTCGTGTCATCTGCGTGGGCACATCCATAATAATAAAAGTGTCATCCGGGCCCTTCACGGCGGCTCTGCGGAAAGGAGACGAGCTAAATGAGAAGTGCTTTGAAAAATAATTCCTCGATGTTCAGCTCAGTCAGTCACACGAGGGCTCGGGGAGGATTCAGCCTGCAGCAGCAGCCCGACACACTGCGGGGACGATGTTATTCTCATTTAGCGCAGAAAAAGCAGACGAGAGTCAGCCTGCTAGAATTCAGTCAGAGTCACAGTCCTCAAAAACTATTAAAGCCATTTTTAAAAACATCATAAAATATTTTTAGTTTGATTTCCAAATAGAAAGAAAAAAACAGAGAACAAACAATATTTTCAAAATAATATTCATTTGATTATGAGGGGATTTTGAAGCATAATTCAAGACTCATCAAGCCAAAAACGTTTCCTGCAATCTTCACCTTGTCATGTTTTATTTTGCCTCGGTGCTGCAGCAAAATTGTTTGTCTCGACATTTTTATTTTTTGTTTTGTTTTTAGGCAAGCGAGATATTTTTGGAATGTTTTTTATTTTTTTTTTTTTTTTTGCTGCCAGACATGATTGATATCAGGGAGGCCGTGGACATTAGCCACCGTGACATATGGCTAGCAGGGAAAAGCTAGAACAATTGAACCGTGGTGTGTCAGATCTAAAAAAAAAGAAAAAAAGAAACAGGAGGAACAGTATCTCTGCAATGCCAGACAGCGAGGCACTGATTTGAGCCACATGCGACACACAAGCCCACCCCACCCCCCACGCCCCCCACCAAAAAAAAAGGCTTTAATTCGAGATATAAAATTTCTCTCTTCCACTGGGTCTCCTCCTCATCCGCGTGGGAAAAAAAGTGTATCAACCCTTAAATCAATGGATGGTGCTGTGCAGAAACAGTGCGTAGGAGAGGCCGCTGGGCTGTGAAAGCAGCCACCCACTCCTCTCTCTCCTGCACACAAAGCCTGCTAGCAATTCACCCCCCCTCAAAAAAAAAAACGCATCCATCTCTTCTTCCGTCAGCACGAGGTCTGCCCCCCCCCACACACACACACACACACACAGACAGTCACAAAAATCTCACCAAAAACCTGCATGTCCTTAAAAAGCATTAACAAAACGCTCCGGGTGGATGGTGTCCAGCAGATAAAAAGGCTGCAGGTGGAGGAGCCTCGTGGCAACACTCACCTCCATCTCCTTCCTCGATGCGTTCTTCACCTTTCTCCCCCTCCCTCCCCTTTCTACCTTTTCTTTCTTATTTATCGTCGTCCCCGGCAGCGACAGGCCGGCGGCTGCGAGCTGCGAGCTGCGAGCACAGACCGGTTGTTGCTGTGAGTGGCCCGACTGTTTTCCCCGCCGCTTCCTCGCGGCTGCATTTGATCCGAGGCAGAGTTTGGAAGCCTTAAATGTGTTGCGAGGGCACCGAGCTGTCAGACCTTCTCGGGGAGTAAGATTGATCGCGCGCAGGGCTTCCACACCGCTCTTTGTTTGGTGTGTAAGCAACACAAGGCCCTGGCACTTACTCTGCACCCCCCCCCCCCCCCCCACGCTCTGAGCTCACAAGACACCTTTCATTATTATCATCATAATCATTATTAGTAGTTGTTATTAGCGCTATTTCGTTCTTCTTCTAAACTTCTTCTTTTTTTTTTTTTTTAATGAAAACGTGCTCGGCGGGGGGACGACAGAGAATCTCCAATGCGGCGCCGCCGGCGAGATAAATGTGGAAACGAGGGGCCGTGAAGGAGCCGCGCGATGCTCTGCGTCGATAAGACTTCCATCTGCATAATAACCATACTGCAAAGAAAAAAAAAGAAGAATATATATATATATATATATAATAGCCTGGTTGTAAATGGTCATGTGTGAACGAGAGCATATTGGAATGCTTTTCTCATCATGGACTGGAGTCGCTGTGCTATTCAGCTGCGAGTTTTCCCTTATGTGGATATGCAAAGGAATAATTTATAATACAATAATTATTACAATATTATATTACAATACAGTATTACAAAAAGAACAATAATTAGTAAATGCTGGATGTATTGTCTTGGCAATTGACAGAAGCAGCTCGTCTCTGATACTCATGGCCATTAATGTCCATAGATTAGATAAATACTGTATATTTGGTAGTCGTGTACTTTTCATGATAGAATCACAGTTGTTTCTATATTGTATGGAATATGTAGTATTTTAGTGAAATCAGCTTGAAACACAGCGAGAACAAACCCTCATCGTTACACACGTTCTTCTGCTGGAGTGTGTGTTTGTGTGTTTCTCTCTCTCTCTCTCTCTCTCTCTCTCTCTCTCGTGTGTGTGCGTGCGTGCGCGTCCACGTCTCCACGAATCTGGATCTTATCTGTCGCTGTCATGCGGCTGTTATGAGGCGGAATGTTGCGAGCGAGTCCCAATCCGTGTTAAAGGTAATGGACGCCTCTTCTCATTGCAGCAACACACGTCAGCGGCTGAGCCGCTTGTTGTTTCTTCTTCTTCTCCTCCTCCTCCTTCTTCTTCTTAGTCTTCTTCTGCTCTACGTGCTTCACGTTTAATGTTTACTGCATGGTGACCATTTGTCGAGAGCGACTCTTGTTTGTTTGTTTCTGCCTGAATGTGATTTTTGTTTATATGTCTGCTGTGATGCTTTTCTTCATCTCACCTCTGCCTCTCTCTCTCTCTTTCTCTCTGCCTCTCTCTCTCGCTCTCTCTCTTGTGTGTGTGTGTCGGGGCGTTCTCCACTGACATCCTCAAACAATACGGAGTAAAGAAAAAAGAAAAAAAAAGAGGAGTGCACGACGAATCTGCGCGCCCCTGCAGGCTGCAGCCAGGACTCCTTCCTTCCTTCCTTCCTTCCTTCCTTCTTCCCTTCCTTCCTTCCAGGACTCCCTTCGTCCTCTGTAACTCTGAGCAGTCAGCCATTCTCAAAAACATACTTTTTGCGGCCGGCACGAGGCGAGCGGAGACAGTCAGTCAGTCAGACAGACCGACAGACAGACAGAGATGTGAGAGAACAGCAGCAGCCCCCCCCTCCACCACCGGCTGAACGCGGCGCCTCTCCGTGAGACTTTATTTTCTTGTTGGATCAGTCAGCAGGCAGACAGTGGCTTCTTTTGATTAAAGCCCAAATTGTCATTGGGCAGAGGTAATCATGTGACAGGCAATTCGGTCCAGTTTCAACCTTGTCTCCATGTATTCACTGCTCTAACAGAGACTCGCTGGCCGGCGCCGCAGCCATGAGCAGTCAAACTGCGTAAAAAAAAAAGCAAACAACGCCGGGATATTTTCTTTCTTTCTTTCATTTTTTTTTTTTTTTTAATTGGAATTATTTTCCGCCGAGCCGGAACATTTCCGCGGCGCAAAGCGAGAAAAAAAAAACCATCAAACTTTCCCGGGCTCTGAGGGAGCGGAGATGAATTACGAATTCGAGCGAGAGAGCGGATTCATCAATAGCCAGCCGTCGCTCGCCGAGTGCCTGACGTCCTTCCCCCCAGTCGCCGAGCCTTTCCAAAGTTCATCAATCAAGAGCCCGACGCTGCCGCGGCCGACACTCATCCCTCCCCCCTTCGAGCAGACCATCCCCAGCCTCAACCCGGGCAGCCACCCGCGCCACGGCCGGCCGAGGCTCAGCCCGGACGGATGCAGCCCGCTGCCCACCGCCTCGCTGCCGCCGGAGTACCCGTGGATGCGGGAGAAGAAAGCCTCCAAGAGGAGCCACCTGCCCGGCACCACGAGCACCAGCACCAGCATCCACAATGGACCCGTCTGCTTCTCCCCAAAAGGTGGGCCCATTGCATTTCCAATCTGTTGCTGTCAGCCCTGGAGCTCAGGAGGAGGAGGAAGAGAAAGATGGGTCTCCTCTGTTTCAGACGATTGGATGTATTATTTTTTTTTTTTTGCTTGTTGCTTCGTTTGATGCTATAAAATAATTTTTAAAAATAGTAGGAAGGAGGAGTAAAATACAAAAAATACAAAGTTTGGCCAAAGTTTTTTTTTTTTTGGCGGGGGGAGGTGATGTGAGATGATTTACTCGACGCTCCGTTGCACAGTTTTGATGTGTGACAGTAATGAAGAGTGATGGAGTGCCGTTGCCGAGGAGGGCAGCTGCAGCATTCATTAGTCAGCCACAGCAGCTCGGACCTCGCTACTGCTGCTGCTGCTGATCTGCCTGGATAGAAAATATATCTCTGTTTTATTTCCTATATAGTCAGAAAAAGATGTGATGAGTGTGTGTGAGCTGTGCTTGTGTTTGTGTTGCAGTGTTTCTGTGCGGACTGACTGACTGACTGACTGACTCAGCGGCCATTTTGCTGCAGTGTGGTGATTTTCAGGCGGACCTGCTGATGCAACTGTGCCGAGCTGCTGGTTTTAACCCCCCGGTTCTCTCCTTCCCCAGGCTCGCCTGAGATGGTGGAGGGCGCCGGTGGTGGAGGAGGCGGGAGGAGGAGGAGGAGGAGGAGGTGGTGGTGGTGGAGGCTCGCGGCGGCTGAGGACGGCCTACACCAACACGCAGCTGCTGGAGCTGGAGAAGGAGTTCCACTTCAACAAGTACCTGTGCCGGCCGCGGCGGGTGGAGATCGCGGCGCTGCTGGACCTGAGCGAGCGTCAGGTCAAAGTCTGGTTCCAGAACCGGCGCATGAAGCACAAGCGGCAAAACCAGAGCAAGGAGAACCGCCAGCACGGCGGCGAGGGCCGGGGACGGAGCGCAGAGGAGGAGGAGGACGAGGAGGAGGACGAGGAGGAGGTGCTGGAGGGAGAGGAGGAGGAGGTGGAGGAGGCCTCGCCGTACCAGCGGAGCGGCGCCCTGCTGGAGAGAGATACCTGCTCCTTCCACAACAACAACAACAACAACAGCAGCAGCAACACACAGCTGCGGCAGCAACACAATAGCGGTGAGCCGGCGCGCTTCGCCGCGGCGCCGCTCGGCAGCAATGACAAAAATGTGAAACATTTTCCCAACCCGTCACCCACTGTTCCGGGCTGCGCTCCCACAATAGGCCCGGCCTGCCCGGCACGCAGCCCGGACAATGGGCCCTGCAGTCCCGCGGCCCTGGACGTTTCTATGCACGACTTCCACGTCTTCTCGTCGGATTCCTGCCTGCAGCTGTCCGACACGGCCTCGCCCAGCCTGCCCGAGTCCCTGGACAGCCCCGGGGACATCTCGGCCGACTCCTTCTACTTCTTCACGGAGTCGCTGACCGCCATCGACCTGCAGCACCTCAACTATTAATCCCAATCAGTCGACACGACTTCTTCTATTTCTTTCGTTCTCTTTTTTGATTCCTGAAGGGACGGTATTATCTGGCTCCGGTGATTTATTTTAATTTTATTTTAATTTTTAAACTCTGACCTTGTGTTTAATGCTCGGCATCAGTTATTTCGTTATTTGCCATAAGTTCGTCATATAAATGAAGGTAAGGAGGAATTCTAATCATTGCTAATCGTCGCTCTCCAACTTGTAATTTACCAGAACAGATCGACCTCTCGCAATGGAAATTATGAGCGTTTGTGGAAAAAAAGAAAGAAAAAGTTTTGCAATATTAGGACTATGGAATCTGCTCAGTCTTATTTTTGTATAGTTTCCAATGTCTTGGATATTTTTGTTAGAATACAAAGAAATTGCTACAATCCTCCTGTTGTTGGTCTGAGTCTTTTTCCATTTTGACATAATTACGGGTGTGATTTAATGAGCAAAATGTAGCTTTAAAATCAAATCAAGGCAGAAAGGGATATGCAAATTAACCAACAGGTTGCCGATGCATAAAAATAATCTCGTGAAGTTAAGACGTATCGTGCTAACAAGTTTTATTTCACTGTACTCATTCATTAAAAATACGACTACATTTCAATTTAAATTCTAATTTATTTGAATTACTAAAATTAGGTACTTGGCGTATTTTTGCAAGCTAGCGTTTTTAATAATGATAACAGGTGAAAGAACTATTTCGAAAATTATTACTTTTAGAAGATTCTAAATTCTAAATAGATTTTTTTTTAATTATTTTTTTTTTATATTCCACTTTAACAAAAATAGTAAGACAAACAATGGACAAAATTCTGGGCATATTTTTTTTGTTACTCTTAAAAAATAATTCTAAAATAATAACAACATATATATATATATATTCCCCAAACCATTACTTTCTCCTTTAGCGTTTGTTTTCACTTTTGCTGAGCTCGCACACGGCCGAGGCGAGCACGAGGGAGCTCCGGAGCGGTGCGCGCCGACGCCACGGGTGTAGGGCAGGCGGATCGCCGAGCCTCGTTCTTGCCTTCGGGAGCTCATAAATCACGCCGTGGCGTGAATGAGACGGACATTAAGGGGAGCAATTGTGGCGTAATGTGCACAAATAAAAACCCCACTTACATTTTCATACGGGAGACTCCCCCGATCCGGGGAACTGGAAGTGTGTGTGTGTGCGCGCACGTGGGGGGAGCAGAATCTCAGAGTTCGTGCGTTCGGCAATAATTCATGTTTTATGGCTTGTTTAAACACGCGGCGACGGTAGCAGCAGCAGTAGCCGCGTGCTACTCACGCCCCCACCTCCACAACCACCACCTTCAGAGCCCAAACTCAAAGCAGAGTCGATGCCATTTATCACAGACGAATTCACCAAAACGGCCCCCAGAAGACGAGTTACATAATCTAGAATATAATATCTTTAGTGCTGCGCGGTTTGTTTTGTGGTGGTGATTTTACGACATTATCGGAGGTCAATGTGGGGGATTATGAAGGCTCGTGCTCTATTGTATTGCCATTGAGCTGATTTATGGCAGTCGGCTATTAGCCCGCAGCTTGACCCGATAGTGGGTTTTTTTTTTGTTGTTGCGCGTGAGACGTGCACAAACCAGGTGGATCGATACAGAAGCTCGAGCAGCCGCCGCGCGAGGTGAAGGTGAGAGCGGCTCTGGAAACGTCCGCGTATCGAGTCATCTGGAAGCCATAAGCAGCACATCGACTGGCTGCTGCACCTCCGCGCTCTCTCTCTCTCTCTCTCTCTCTCTCTCTCTCTCTCTCTCTCTTCTCTCTCTCTCTCTCTCTCTCTCTCTCCTCCGCCACACTAACCGAATCATTCCGAGGCAACGCGCCCTTTCTGCTCGCAACGGGCACACAAAGAGCCGCGAGAAGTGCGAGGCACCCCCCCCCACACTCCACCCTGCACCCACCCAGGGTGCAGGGTGGGGGCAGGGCAGGGCAGGCCAGCAGGCCAGCAGGGTGGAGTCCTCCCTGTCTCTGCGCCGCCTGCACGGGGCGTTCTGTCTAAAATTCTCCACTTTAGTCCCAAGATGTAAGAAGAACAGAGCTTTCCGCTTCGTTTTGATCTCAAACGACGAGCGAAACCAGCGAGTAATGTTACACGATGAATGAAAAATTAATTAAAATGATAAAAATGGAAACTGCTGGTGTATTGAACTGTTTACGTCCTGCGGTCACGCAGCTGGGAGAAGTGACGCTGCTCTCTGCTGTTCTGAGTATACTTGCACGAACATTCTTAGAGAGAGAGAGAGAGAGAGAGAGAGAGAGAGAGAGAGAGGCGTCATGGGTGTTTTCCCTAATATGGCCAGCAGGGGCAGCAGAGCCACCATGTGCATGTGATCACCCTCTTCCTGTTTCCCTCCCCTTTCCTTCCTCCTCAGTGAGATTCTTGCTCCCACCACCACCACCACTAACCCTCCACTCCTCTGCGAAGCTCCCATTCCAGCCATTAATTCCCCGCAGCAGCTTTATTTGATGAACCTAACGCGATAATCAGGCCACGCCTGCGCACCTCAGGGCTAAACGAATGCGGCCGCATTATCACGTCACTCGATCAGCGAACACGCGTAATGAATACAGCCTGTACGTGGGAACAGACCCCGTGACCCTGGGAGGTATTTAGAAAAACAATAATCATAACGCGGCGGCATCATTTCACGGAGGGGTTTATTATGTGTCCCTGCGTCACCCGGGAGACCCCTCACCACCACCTCCCCCCCAACCCCCGGCGGGCGGTAAATAAGCAGCCAGGCGACTTTAATGCGCAGTTAACGGGCACGAGGAGGCATTAAAAAGAGCAGTTTGGTGTGAACGGAAGCAGTTTGGTGGGTGGGTGGGATGTGGGTGCACGTGGTGGGAGTGGGAGTGGGAGTGGGAGTGGGAACCCCCCCCCCCACACACACACATACACACACACACACGGACATAACCCCCACCTCTCCCCCTCCCTCACTGTCACCCTGCGTGTGAAAATATTTGCTGAGCAGCGAAAAGCCTCCGTCGTCGCGGTTCGAGGCGTGAAGCCCTGCTGGAAGCGCGCGGGAACACATTTTTGGGCACCGGTGCACGCGCGTACACACACACAGAGAGAGAGAGAGAGAGAGAGAGAGAGAGAGAGAGAGAGAGAGTGCGCGCTCCATCCACGTACTGCTGTTCATGTAAATGACACGGCTGTAGTACACACACACACACACACACACACACACACACACACACACACACACACACACACACACATACCTGAGGATCAGGGCGGCAGGTCTTCGTCCAGGAGGCGGGGTGCAGGTGGTGCAGGTGGTGCAGGTGGTGCAGGTGGTGGTGGTCGGGGCTCACCGGCTCACCGTGCGACCCCGCAGCTGTCCGCCACCTTCTGCCTGGCCGCCTGTCTGTCTGGGTGCCTGCTCATTGTTTGCTCGGCCAATAAAATCAGCGGCGACGCGCGTCACCTTGATCGACGAGCGGCTGGAATTTAAATGACCAGTCAAACAGCGATCCGTCACCACCGACCGACCGGTAGGGTGGTGGTGAGGGGGTCGATGAGGGGGGGGGACAAGTAGCTCACTGGCTGACCCGGTGCCCACGTGACGGCTCCCGTTCATTGACACCGTCCTCGGTCCTCCGTCCCCCTGATTAAAAGGCGGCGGGGAGGGGAACCAGGTGAGGGCGGCGGGCCACGCGGTGCACTGCGGGGGTGAGTGAGACAGGGCAGAGGAGAGAGAGAGAGAGTGAGAGACCACCGGGTCTGACCCCCCTTGAAGGCGATGCCACAATGAGCAGCTTCTTAGACTACCCGGTGGTGGGCGCCGAGGGCGGCTCGTGCTCGGTGCGGCCGTTCCACTCGGACCTCGGGATTACCGCCTTCCAGTCGTGCGCGGTCACGGTCAGCAGCAACTGCGGCGCGGATGAGCGCTTCGCAGCCGGCCGGGCGTCGCCCGAGGGCGGCCCGCACCCGGCGGCCTCCTACCAGCCCGCCGCCGGCTCGCTCGGCCTCGCCTACGGGGCCTGCGGCTCCGCTTACGGCGCGCAGAGCTTCTGCGCCGCCGCCTACAACCACTACGCGCTTAACCCGGAAGTGGAGTCGGCGGCGGCGGCGGCGGCGGGCTTCCCTCAGTGCGGCCCGCTGATGTACTCGGGCAACATCTCCGCCTCCACCTCCTCTTCGGTCCCGCAGCACCGCCAGGGCTACAGCGCCACCCCACTGGGCCACCTGCAGTACGCGCACGCTGCTTACGGCGGCGGGCACGAGCAGGCGAGCCCGTTCCCGGGCTGCTGCTCAGACCCGCTGTCTCCGCTGCACGCCGCCCACATGGAGGCCTGCTGCTCCCCGCTGTCCGAGGGCGCCGCGTCTGCCCAAACCTTCGACTGGATGAAGGTCAAGAGGAACCCGCCCAAGACAGGTGTGTGTGTGTGTGTGTGTGTGTGTGTGTGTGTGTTGGGGTGCAGTAAGTACTCACCAATATCCTGGAACTGAACCCAGGTGGTGGACATGAGTAGATTTGTTAATAACTTAATATTGCAAATCAGTTAAAAATAAAAATAAAAAAAATAAATCAAAATCAAAATCAAAATATTAGTTTTAAAAAATAGCTGAAGACAAGAAGTTCAGACACTGTCAACTGAGTGTGTGCACATGTCTGTGTGTGTGTTGGTTTTGGGGAGCAGTGAGTGCTGGGCAATAGCGTGCAACCGAACCCAGTTAGTTGGCACGAGTAGATTTGTTCATAAGTTAATGTTGCAAATCAGTAAAAATTCTAGATTTAAAAGTTTAAAAAGCAGGAGAGAAGTTCAGACACTGCCTGCTTTATGTGTGTGCGTGCGTGTGTGTGTGTGTGTGTGTGTGTGTTAGGGTGGAAGTAAGTGAGTGCTGACTAATATCCTGCAAGTGAACCCTTGTGCTGCTGCTCATGGGACTCGGTAGGATGTGGAAGGACTTGAGGTTAGGATGCGGAGGTCAACTCTTTAGAAATAAATAAATAAAAGCCTCCCGTCCGCTGGTCAGACTTCAGTCAACCAAGTGAGTGGTGGTGGTGGTGGTGGTGGTGGTGGTGGTGCTCCCTCAGAGATGCTAGAAGGTCACAGGGCCGAGACTATGTGGAGCTGATGACGTTTCTCTGTGCGTATAAAAAAAAAAAGTAGTCCCTGTGGTCGTGACAGATGTGTTTGCCGTGTCCGTGTCCTGCAGGCCGGTCGGGCGAGTTCGGCTACGGCGGCCAGCCCAACACCGTACGCACCAACTTCAGCACCAAGCAGCTGACGGAGCTGGAGAAGGAGTTCCACTTCAACAAGTACCTGACGCGGGCGCGGCGGGTGGAGATCGCGGCGGCGCTGCAGCTCAACGAGACGCAGGTGAAGATCTGGTTCCAGAACCGCCGCATGAAGCAGAAGAAGCGCGAGAAGGAGGGCCAGGTGCCGGCCAAGGCTGCCGCCGCTCCGCCCGCCGAGTCATCGGAGGAGGAGGAGGAGGAAGAGGAGGCGGCGGAGAGGCTGCAGGAGAAGGCGGACGGCGGCCGGTCGGGGAAGTCCAGGTCGGCGCCGTCGACCCCGTCACCGACCTCCGAGTCTCCATCCACCGTCGCCGCTGAGCCTTACTCCTCCAACTAGGACGAGGAAGAGGAGAAGGAGGAGGAGGGGGAGGAGTCAATGCACTATTCTGGACTTTAAATAACGAGAATTCTGAGTCACACACTTGTTTTCTATTGTCTTATATTATGATCGGTGATCAATGTAACCACAATGTTTCCAACACAGTTCATTTCAGTTCAGTGTTGCTCCTGTGTAGTGCTGCTGAAAGTCTTAATGCTACTGCTGCTGCTGCTGCTGCTGAACACACAGATACCTCAAAAAAAAAAAGAAATGTGCCCAAGAGGTCGTGACCCCAAATCAACCAGACGACCTCCAGTATTACCAAGTGTGTACTGATGAATCACAACCCTGCTGTTTTTGTATTTGAGGCGAGCGTGTGTGCGTGCGTGCGTGCGTGTGTGTGTGATTTGCATGTCGCTGCTTTCGTGTTTTGTTTTGTTGTTTGCCACCAGAGTGAGACGCTGAGTTTTATCAGTGACACGCGGCCGTATTTCTGCTCCTTCCTGTCTGAACTGAATCCAGTGGAGTGTTTTTGTCCTGCTGGGAGACGATTACGGGTCAAACATGTGTATTAAAGTACGTTTACCTCCAACACAGAACGGGACTTTGGGGTGTGTGTGTGTGTGTGTGTGTGTGTGTGCGCGCGCGCGCGTGCGCGTCGTGCGAACAGCAAGTGTCAGAGTGGGAAAACTCCTCGTCCCAGATCATCAAAGATCCTCTCTGCGCATGCAGTCCGTGCGCGCTCCCGTCCCCTGGGGTTGGAGCGAGCGAGTTATTGGCATAACAAAAGGCGTGTTTATCCGCGAGGACGTCAGCGTGCTCTGTGATGACAAGCTTCATCGAGCTCTCGGCGCATCAAGCAGCGAGGCTGTTCTGTTGTTATTGATCTCAGCACCGGGACGAGGCGATCGACAGGCGGCCCGAGTCCCCCCAGTCCACCCGAGTCACCCCGCCGTCTCGTCACGCTCCTGCTTGGCCGCGTGGCTGAGCGGTGAAATCTCGCATGCGCATCGTCAAAAGTACCAAATAATACTGATGATGGTGATGAAAATAAAATCTTAAGCCGCTAACAGGGTCGTTAAAAATCAGTTCACCAAACAGCCTCGGTGCCATTTTCTCTGCTTTGTTTTAATTCCTGGTGTGCAGCCTGCGCGTCCGTGGTGCCTTTAAAGGGCGAGAGAGACGCCAGCAGAGTCGTGATTAATGACAAACTCGCCGTCACCTCTGCAGCTGCAGCGGAACGCACACAGGTAGAGTGGTGCCATCACCTGGTTTAACTGGATTCGAAGGTTTCTGGGATCCTGTTTCGTTTGCGCCCGCGGTCGAGGTCTGGAGGCAGCAGCACGAGACCTCCGTCTGCTGCGAGGTGGTTTTTCCATTGACGCACCGTTTCCCAGCTTCGAGTCTCTCAGGCCGGGGATCAGGACGCAGACATGCCAGTGCACTCTGAAAAAAGAAAACACTTTGGTGTTTGAATAAATGCATGCAAAGCAAAGGTGACAAAAAATATATTGCTATTGAAAACAAACCCCATATTTCCAAAAGGATTTGATGCTAACGCTGTTTTAATTTGCGATGTTAGATAAAGGGAAATTAAACGCGTTAGAAAATGAAACTGGAACTTAAGGGTTGGCTGGAGGTTGATGGATCACTTTAAATATGTAAAAAACAAACAAACAAAGGAACAGCAGGACGGAGACGGATTCCTTGTTGAACCCGCAACACTTCCGGACAACTGACGGAAACTGGGTGATTGCAAGGGACAAGTATTTAAAACAGGTACATGGAAAAGAATCCCAAAGGCAAATTAAACAAGCAGTCTTAACCACGCGGTCATATATTAACGTCAATATTAAAATCTGTAAATAGGTAAACAATAATTCTTAATAGACGTAAAAACAGATTATTTAACAATTGAAATATTTTATGAATAAATTAACTGAAATGCATAACTAAATGTATTTTCTGTCACACGAATTTAGTGCTAAATATGAATGATTGTATCTCCACTTCCACAAACACACGACTGTGCTATTTAAAGCTTTTTTTCTTTACAATTGTACATAAATTTAATACATTTACGTCGTTGTTAAATTCTGGGTCAGAGAGACTTGATTGAGAATTTTTTTTTTTTAAACTTTCTTTGACTGACTTTCATAAGTTGGTGGTCTTTTACAAAACAGTCTGATTAACTTGGTTATGGAATGAAGATGACATAACGTAATTAAAAGTAATTATTTTGACGAAATATATGCAGCGCATATATTAAGAACCACTGAGATTCTTTTTTAAAAATATTCTCGAAATCATTTTTTTAAAATTATCATTATGACACATTTACCATCATTTGGAGCAGTTTGATCAGTCAATCTTGAAATGTATTCATTTAAAGAATTTCTAACGTGGCAAAACCTGCAGAGGTTTCAGGCCGCGTCGCCGTTTAAAATCAAAGTTCATCTCTCCTCCTCCTCCTCGCACGTCTTAAAATAAAGAGGTAAGCAGCTATTTTCCAGACGGTCAATGAGTCCTGGAAACAAACGTGTTGGTTGCTGCGGGAGGTTTTGCGCACCGCGGAGTTTGGAACGCGGCCGAGAGGTCAGCGGCCGGTCACGGTGGGAGTTTGTTGTCCCAGCAGCAGCAGCAGCAGCAGTGCGGCAGAGCTCCGTGCTGAAGGCTGAAGGATCCTCGAGAGCCCCTCGCTCAGTTTTACTTCCCAGTTGGCCTCCCAGAAAAACACACAGACGACGACTGATGTTTGACGAAAACCATCAGGCAGTTTAGTGGAGCACCGAGCGGGAGACGATTCAATCTGCGGACAAACGTCATGTTTGGAGGGAACTCGCAGGTACGAGCGCTGTTAACTGTTTTTTTTATTTTTTTAATCCCAACTCAAACACTCAATTTAGTGAATTTCTGACAGATTTTCTGTTCATCTCACTAATCTGAAGCCTGCACAGTAACTGCAGAAAATCTGGGTAATTAATTAATCGATTCGAATTTAAATATTTTACATCATGATCTCAACCCTAATATTTTTAAATAAAAACTTTCATGATTTATCAATTTTTTAAAAACAAATAATGAAGCAAAAAAATAATAATTGAGCCGTCTCTAATTTTTAGAAATCATTTTAAAGTCCATCATGTTATCACAAACAGCCTGAATTATTTAAAAGGGCTCCGTGGTCACTAAACAAAAATAGCAATAGCAGTGACACACACTATGTATGTGTGTGTGTGTGTGTGTGTGTGTGTGTGTGTGTTCAGTCCAAAACTCCACTTGCACTGACCAATAAACCGACAGATGTGACGACTCGTCTTATTATTGATCTCAAGTGATTGGCGACACTTTGAAAAGTCTGACACAAAAATTAAGAAATTCTGAATGAAAAAAAATAAAAATGCTGCAGGGCCTCATTGAGTCCCGTCCTAAATACTCAGCCTGTCAGTAATAGCAGCGTTAGCATCACTCGCTGTGGCCTCTCGGTGAAGATCTGGAGGAAAAAACTTCTCCCTCTGACTGAGTCCCTGATTTTCCCCACGTCACTCTTGAAAAGCCCCCCCGACTTGCTCTCGCAACTTTTCCTCTTGGAAACCTGTCAGGCTGGTCGAGGGTATTGGCACGATGGCAGCAGTGGTACCCGCTAACCTCACCCCAGGCCCCCCCTATCCCCCCCCCCCACCATCCCCACCACCACCACCGCCGCTACCACACTTTTGATTGGCAGCCAAAATGAATTCCTGCATTGACGGATGTGCATCAGATACTGCAGGCCAGCCGATAGAGGGATTGACAGGCTGATGGAGGAGGAGGAGTTGCGAGAGGTGACATCATGATGTTAGCGCCAGTGTGTGTGTGTGTGTGTGTGTGTGTGTGTGTGAGACGACTGAAACAATGCGTGTTAGGATGCTGCAGATGGAGCCGAGAGGCCGAGTCAGTGAACTCACCACGCAGTTGTCTCTATGCCGTCCATGCCGTCGCTTCGTCCACGCAGTCGGATCGGCCCGGATCAGCTGCATCGGCCCGGAATGGCCCGGAATGGCCCGGAATGGCAGGGAATGGCAGGGAAGTGCTGAGGCCCAGCGGAGGAGACGCAGGTCCATCCATCACACACGTCCTGACCCTGGCCTGACCCCCAGCCTAGCAGCCAATGAGGCGCCCTCGAACCCCCCCGACCACCTCATAGAAAAGAAAAGAAAGAGAGGAGAGACACACACACACACACACACACACACACACACACAGGGATCGGGTGACACTGTGAAGGGTCTGGATGCTCTTTGTGTCGTTCCCCCACCGTCCTTTTGTTTTTAACATGACTAATGTGAGTACCAACACCTGACAAACAGGCTGCTGCATGCACACGCACGCACACACACACGCACACACGCACACGCACGCACACACACACAAATCAATGACTTCTTCTGCTCACAGGTCACACGTTCCCTCCATGTCTTATCTCTTTATTATTTTAGATCATTCCAGATTTCCTGCCTATCAAAGCCGTTGACTCCGCCCCCTCAGAGGCGGAGTCTGCTCCAGTCTCTCTCCCCCCCCACGCCGCCGCCGCCGGCTGCTGTTGCCCCTCCGTGGCTTCAGGTTTGTTCTGGGGGGATCAGTTGGTTTCCTCTCTTTGATAGCGCCGAGCACTTGAAGACGCCTCTGGCTGTGATTCAGACGCTTTATAGAGTAAAAGTTGATTGACCGATTGATTGATTGATGTCAGTAAAGTCAAGAAAAAAAAGGCATGATTACCCACTGCAGAAAAATGTGACTGCTGTCAAATGCTGTAAAATTCCACATCTGGAGGAGGGTTGAGGTCCTGGGGCTCTGGAGGAGGGGGATGGAGGGCTAGGGCTGGGGGGGGCTCCCCACTGCAGCGAGCTGGCTTTGATTCCAGCAGCCCTGACTGGCTGTTGACTGGCTGCTGACTGGCTGCTGAAGGCCACTTCCTGCTCTCTCTCCTCAGCCTGCTGCTCCACCATCTCTTCAGCAAAACCTAACAAAACGAAAACATTGAAATGATGTTTAGAAATGAATGAATTCAACATGCAGCAGCAGCAGAAGCTTGCAGCCGTCGTCCAAGGCTGACTGACCGAAGACTGAAGTCTTTGGATCGACGGCTTCACAAATCAGCCACTGAACGGACACACAAACAAGGTGTCACCACCTCCCTCGCAGTTTGTTGGGTGTGTGTGTGTGTGTGTGTGTGTGTGTTCTGCTCGTGGCAGGCTGTGCTGTGACTGGCAGATCACCTGACACAGTTCAACCTGAGATCCACCTGTCAGTCATCCTGGAAGAGGAACAACGGAGGAGGAGATATATACATATGTGTGTGTGTGTGTGTGTGTATATGTATACACACACACACACACACACACACACACGTATATTTATACAAATACTGCAAATAATTACTTAAATTAAAATTAAATTACAAAATAAACTCTGAAAAAACGTGAAATAATAATTGTTCAGAATTAAGGATGTCAGATATCGGCAGACACACAACAACAAAGAAATACACACACACACACACACACACAGCAGCTTGTTATTCTAACGAATGACAGAGATGTTTCAGTGACAGACGGGAGTCTCGCTGTAACGCTGAGCCTCTCATTTGTTTGCACCCTGGGGTGCAACATCACACTGAGCGAGCGAGAGAGAGAGAGAGTGAGTGGAGCTATGCAGCTCGCCCGTCCCTGCAGGCGGAGGCTCGCTGCTCAGATGTGGATGTGCAGCTCTGGTAGCAGCCAGACGGAGGAACGCTGAGCAAAATCAATTTGCGGCTGTGTAAACAGACACTGGCGAAGCCGTCGGAGGAGAAAACTTCTTCTCATCCTCTGTCAACAACCCTGATAGTGTCAAAGTTGTTCTCAGCGCTCAGCCTCACACAGCCCTGGATCGACTCTCCTCGCTGATACCACTGGGCCTCGGGGTGACAAATCCCCTGCCGGGTTCCTCCAAGGAGACGAGAGGATGTTCAAGAAGAAAAAAAACTGAAGGAGGCAATGTGTCTGTTCTGATTAGATTAAATACAGATTTCTAGAGTTGGAAAATCTGCAAAGAAGAAATAGAGGAGCTGGGACCAGATTCAGTCCACAGAGAAAGAGTGAAAAGTTGAAACTTTTCCCGGAACATCAGAGACACGTTAAAGGTGTGACATCACATCATGTGACTTGGAGGTTTCTCTCTGAGTTAATGTGCAAATCAGACAAAATTCTCAACATTAATTAATGGAAAAAAAATTAGGTTGAGAGAAGAAGAAGCTTTGTGTCCAAATGATTGTGTGTGTGTGTGTGTGTGTGCTGACCTGTCCACTGTCACACACTCACCTGCAGACAGTTGCCCTCGTCACCCACGACACCCCCCCTCCCCCGCACCCCTCCACCCACCCGCTCGTTATCATTTCAGCTCCACAGAGACTCGCTAATGACAGCGCTTGTCTATACCGTGCTGGTCACACCTCCTGTGTGTGTGTGTGTGTGTGTGTGTGCATGCCCGTTAATGACATGGCTTGTCTATAAAGGCTCATCCTGGCAGGGATCATTCGGACCCCTTCGCCCCCCCCCTCTGCTGTCCGGTGTCACCCGTGTCCCCTGAACGATAATGTGATCTTTAGGACCCCCCCATCCCCACACACACACACACACACACACACACACACACACACAGTGACACCACCACCACCACCCTGCAATCTATAGACTGGCATTTGGCTCAGGGAGCGTCCAGCGGCCCTGACATGCATGCTAAACCCTGCCAGCACTCTGCCGATATCTCCTCACCCCTCATCCTCACCCCTCATCCTCACCCCTCATCCTCACCCCCCTCCACAGACAGAAAGTTAAGGCTGTTGAGTGAGGAGCTTTTCTCTCTTTCCACCATGTGTGAAATGTGGAATAAAATGTGGAGATTTCTCACCAGTAATGATTCTGTGATTGGGTTCAAAGTGGGTTGTACGAAAACAAACAGGTTTAATGCAATAATTCAGGTAAAATACCTACAGTATATATACGAAGGGTTAAAAGGAACCCACTTAAAAAAAACAAAGCGCTGAAATGATTAAAAATAATTGTGATATGTCAATATTTCAAGAGAATAAAAGGGTCTTCGCCAGGTAAAATCAATCCAGTACAAACAAACTAAACTCCCACTCAGTTCTTCCAAGTGTCCAGGCAAGAACTGGAAGAACTGAAATTTCAAAATTTGTACATTTTGAGTTTTTGTGGTCTAATACCTTTGAGATTTAGACCACAGTGAGTTGAGTGAGTACTGATATTCCTCCAAGATCCTCAGGACCCTGGGCAGGTTAGCTCAGTGGGTTCGACCGCTGGATACTAAATGTGGGAGACCAGGGTTTGAATCCTCGTCTCCACGCTGAGAAATTGATCGTTTTTTTTAAAGTCTAATCACCATCTCGGGACAGTTGGCTCAGGTTGGGGGAAGTCTGATTGTGATGCAGGAGGTTGTTGGTTCAATTCTCAACATTTATGGAATTTGTTTTAAATAAAAAGTCATACTATACGCTGATGCTTTCTGTAGAAATTTGGACTCAAGACTCTTTAGGTTTGTGTTTCAAACCCTGTGAAAGTCAAGACGTTCCCTGCCTACAAGCTTCGACCTTTTGCCCTTCAAGCAAAGTCCATAAACCTTCGCAGTTTTCCAGCTGGCATCACTGCTTCCTTCACCATCTTGTCGACTGCAGAGCAGAAACGACTGTGAAGCTGCCGTTTCAGGCGGCTGGATGTCTCCGAGGTCTCCGTGTCTCTCTTGAACAGGACGACACGCGACGGCAAGCCACCCGCCAGGTCGGATTGCGCAGGGACTCGTGCGACTTTCAACACAAAGACAGGCTCCAGTTTGTGCTCACATTGTGTGTATGAGTGCACAAAGTCTCTATCTCAGCCTGATTAGCTGCTCCATCGACCTGTTTATGCAGCCGTGTTTTCTGTCTCTAACACCGGCTTACTTCCTGCCGTGTCCCTGGGTGTGTGTGTGTGTCTGTGTGTGTGTATCCCCGAGGGAGCAGCTCTGTCCACTCTGGCATTGATGTCATCAGCCTCTGATCTGCATACTGACAGCACAGACCTTCTCCACCTCCTCCCCCTGGTGCAGCTCTGCCCTCGCTGAGGGTGAAGCAAGAGGAGCCACTCACAGTCATCCTCTCTTGCCCACTCTCTCTCTCTATCACTGGGTCAATACTCTGTGTGTGTGTGTGTGTGTGTGTGTGTGTGTGTGTTGGGGATTCAGCAGTTGCAAGATAAACACCCTGTTAGCAGGATTATCCCTGTTGTCCCAACAGTGTAAACCCAGGATTAAGCCTGACCCTCAAGGTGTGTGTGTGTGTGTGTGTGTGTGTGTGTGTGTGTGTGTGTGGTCCCCATGCGGTTGTTGCTCTGCTCCAGTTTAATTTCATATTTTTTATCCATTGAGCACGTTGAGCAAATAAGTGTCTTGCAGAAACAGACGGTGGAGCTGCTTTTGAAAAGGTTCAGTCCGACAGATCAAACAGGATTAAAGTGTTTCATCATGTTTTGCTCATAATAAATGTGGACAGCAGCCAAACAGAGCGGCATTAATAAAACGTTAGAACTGGAAATTATTCTGGCTTTGCTGAAATCTGCATACTGTAAGTGTGTGAATGTGCAGGCTTAAACTGGAAGAATGTAAATCAGAACAAACAACATCAGTATCAAAGTATACAAACTATCCTGGAATATAATTTTAAAAAAATCACTGCGTATTTTTAATATTGGATTTTTTTTTTGCATGATATTAAGTATAATGACTCTGCTGAATAAAGTATATTTAAGCATATTTACTTTTTTTTTTTATTTCAACATTATAAAACGTGCAGCAATTTTCAACATAACACAACATATTATTGCACATGCAGCAAGGTTCCATAATAAAATAAGATTGAAGAACGTTTGCAGACTTACAACTTCAAAGTCCTGGTGAGGAGGGACGAGGGGGAGAGGAGGTGTCAGCAGGAGGTGGTGATGAGGAGGTGAAAGGTCAAAGGTCAGCCCCCCTGCCCGAGCTGGAAAGGCAGTCACGACCCGGTCAGAGGAGGTTCAGGTGTTGAGAGATGAGGAGCGAGCGGGCGGTCCGATCTCCAATCCCAGCGGAGGCTCTGATTGGTTCTGGCAGCCGTCAGTCCTGCAGGAACTTTAGGGAATTTTTAGATTGGAAGATTTTTTTTTTTTTTTTAATACTCTGTACTTCCAGGCCGTTACCATCACACGCTAGTCACGTACGTCTTGTTTTTTATTTCACATCCTTTAAAGGCCCAGTGGGGCGGAATTAGTAGCACCTGGTGGACAGAAATCATATTGCGAGCAGCGTTAATTAAAAACTTTGCTGCGCTCGAGTGAGACAATTCATTTTTGATTTTCCGTTCACCTCCAGCAAAGTTATGGCCCTGAGTGAGAGCTGAGGGAACACACACACACACACACACACACACACACACACACACACACACAGCTCATTTCCGGCTGTGAGCGGAGCCATTCAATTAATATTATTGTTCTATTCAAACTTATTGTTCCCTGAGCATCAACACAGTCTAAGCTCCGCCCCCCAGCTCCTTCCAGTCACAGGATTGGCTGGGAAGGAAGCCGCTCATCACAGGATGTAGGTTTATTTACACACGACGCTGGTGAAATACTACCCATGATGCTGATGGTCACCGGTAGCAGCAGAGCCGGTGGGCAGCAAGAACATTAACGGTAATGACGACCCTGGACATGGAGGTCACATGACCTGGCTGCGTCTCCGCCTCCGGCTAAGATCATCACCATCATCCTCATCATTATCATCATCACCATCATGTCTCATCCAACCCGCAGCGGCGCCACCAAGAGCGAGAAGTTGGACTTTTTTTCCCCGTCATTTCCCCCCGCTGCCCCCTTCTGGCCGTAGTTTATATTCATAAATGTTTTGCACGCCCCCCCCCCCATCTCCCCCTGAAGGTGCGAGTCGGCTTGTCATTACTCTCATCACCATCTCATCACTGACATGCCTGAGGACACGAGACAGCCAGACACACACACACACACGCACACACACACACACACACACACACACACACACAGGGCAGGTTGCAGGTGCTGCCGCCAGTTGTTTTCTCTGTGTTGCTTTTCATTAACTTGTCTGCTACAAAGATCAAAGACTTTCAGCAGGACTGACAGGCAGCGAAGACAGAGGGAAGAAAAGGAGACGAGACAGACACACACACACACTCACACACACTCACAGATACGACTGTGTTCTCAAGGTGTGCGATGCTGCCACTGTGTCACTGCTGGAAACTTCCTCTGGCTGTACATGCAGGTGAGGGGGCGGCGTGTGGGTGTCGCCTGGGGGGGCGGCGGCTACGTACATTCTGCAGTGACACCTCGTCTCGGAGCACCTGCACCTGTTTGTTGTTTTTGTTTTTTTGACAAAATGAAAGGGAGCACAACATCATCATTATGATCATGACCATCATCATCATCATCATCATCATCTTTATCACCATCATCACAATCACTATGATCATCACCATCATCATCACCATCATCACTAACATCATCACATCATCATTTTTATCACCATCATCATGATCATGATCATCATCACCATCATCATCATCACCACCATCACCACAATCACCATCATCATCACCATCACCATCATCACATTATCATCATCTTTATCACCATCATCAGCATCATCATCATCACCATCACCATCATCATCACCACATTATCATCATCTTTATCACCATCATCAGCATCATCATCATCACCATCACCATTATCACCACCACCACCATCATCATCACCATCATCACTACCATCATCACAATCACTACCATCATCACCATCATCATGATCATCATCACCGTCATCATCATCATCACCACATTATCATCATCTTTATCAGCATCATCATCATCACCATCATGATCATGATCATCATCATCATCACCACCAGAACCATCATCTTCATCATCATCATCATCTTCATCACCACCATCATCATCATCATCAGCATCATCACGATCATCATCATCATCACTGTGGCATGTTTCCTACGCCACCGCTGCCGTTGTCGCCAGCAAATGCCAGGGTTTTAATGAAATGGCGCCGCTGCCGCTCTGCATAAAGTGGCGGCAGCGTCGTGTGATTCCAGCGGGAACGTCAGTCGGCTGAAAGGTCAAAGGGAAGATATTCTAATCAGGGACTCTTTACAGAGCCGCCGCTCAATAAGGTCAACCAGTGTCACAACATCTCAGACTGGAGGGACCAGTCTGAGTGTGTGTGTGTGTGTGTGTGTGTGTGTGTGTGTGTGTGCGTGTGACACAGTGTCTATGTATGTGTGTGTGTCCACGTCCTGTGTGATCTCTGGAATGTTTGTATTTTGTCTGTTGTTTTGTTTCTTTTTCCCTCAAAACTTGAGTTTTGTTTTATGTTATGCAAAATTTCAGGAAGGAAATAAACACAAAAGACATTTAGGACACACACACACACACACAAATGCACAAACACACGCACGCGGAGCGGTGCTTGACGGGCTGATCCGCCGGCCGATCGGCTGTATTGATTAGCGAGTGGAGGGTGGCGAGCGGAGCGGCAGCAGTAATTAGGGCTTTTTGGTGTGGATTAGCTGGGAGAAAAGGTCAGCGGCGCCACATCAGGGGGCGGCGACAGGAAGTGTCCCCGCCGCACGCTGATGGACATGACTGGCAGGGCGGAGTGAGTGGGGGGGGAGCTGAGGGGAGAGGAGGTGGGGAGTCACTTCCTGTGTCCGTTGTTCATCGGCGAAAACGAATTCCAATTCGATTCTTAGTGCAATTGTGATTGTAGCCAAAATTATCTCGGCTCCCGTTATGTGATGCAGAGGTCAAAGGTCAAAGTCTGGAGAGGAGGAGTTCCACCTCAGAGGGCCTCACTGGTCTCAGCTTCCAGGGATGACTGAACAGAGACCCTGCTGGACTAGCTGCATTTCCATGACAGTATTTCGCAAAATAAAATTCAAAAATTTCGACAAAGTACAAACATAACGCTCGATTTTCACTTGAAGTCAACTGGTCACGACTGGGGGTTGACTGGGAGTTGTGCCAGTAAAAGTTCGCAAACATTTTTGTCATTTAGGCTTCCTGCCTCAATATCCCAGCGCTCCCACCCAAAAGAAAATCAATAAAAAGTAAAACAGGAGGTTCGCAAATCGTTTTTGTTGTGTTTATTTTCACTTTGCACATCATCCACGATGGATCCACGAGCACCGTGTGTTATTGTTCACTATTGTTTGCGGTTTGTTGCAGTGGAGGTTAATGGGAAGACTGCAGGCTGGTCATTAGCAGCAGTAACAAGACTGTTGCCCGACACTGTTGTTGTAGTGAGCGGTCGTCTGCACCTCACCGCGGCTCAGGTTGCAAGTGTGACGGCCCCTCCGTTCCACTAGGTGTCCCTTGCCTGTTGCTGGTTTCTCTTTGTCTCTTTGCAGGATCTGGGTCACGGCGGAGGCTCCTCATCAGCCGTGTCATCCACACCTGGGCCCAGAGTGATCTCTCCTTTTTTCCCCCCTGATGGACGCGGCTGCCGTTTTTGTTTTGTTGACGCACGCACAACCCACACATGCTTACACAACTGATACCAACTTCTACGTTGTTGTCGTTAGTCAAGCTTACTTCTGCAAAATAAAAAATAATGCCTGTGTATGCTCGCACACCCATCTGGTCTCCCATGTTTGTCGTGGCCTAGGAGCTGCCCTCAGTGCAGCACTTCCTGACCCCCCTCCCTCCACCGTCCCCCCTCCCCCACCATGTGTTTCCAGTCATGCAGGTCGACCTGTCAGAAGAGGGGATGGAGGGGTTGGGGGAGGGACTCGCAGGTTATCTGCCAGACCAGGACAAACAGGTCTGAAGAAGTCGGAATGCCCCTTCTGCTTTTGTTTCCCTTTATCTCTTTCTGTACAAAAAAACAGAAGAAAAACTCCCTTCCCTCCGCCTCCGTCTCTCTTTCTCGCAAAAAAAACACAAAAGAAAATATTTTGCTGGCTGCGACCCTGCTAGGTGTGGGAGACGAGGTCGTGGTTGTGTCGAGTTGTGTTGTGATGGAGGATGGTTCTTCTTATTCTTCTTCTTCGAGGTCGTCTTCTGCTGAGCCTGATTTATGTCGGCTGCGGTGCAACTTTGCCTCCCAGAGTCATAATTCTGGTGTCGGTCAGCATCAGCTGGTGGTTCTCCTGCAGCCGGTACTGAGTGGAACCAGCAGGAGCGGGCCGGGACCAGCCGTCGGCTTTGTATTATTAAAGAAAATACAATAAAACAAAATGACAGACAGCCAGTGATTTAGAAGGTGTCTGTGTTTGCAGGCTGTCAGCTCCAGTTAGACTCGCGCATGCACACACACACACACAAACACACACACAGTGGGCTGCAGCAAACCTAGTGGCCTTGGAGGGAAGTGAAGCTGCATCTAAACACCAGCAGAGAGGAAAAAAAGGAGGAGAGAAGTGTAGGCTTTGTGTGTGTGCGTGTGTGTGTGTGTGCATGTGTGTTATGGTGGTTGCAGGCCGGCGTCACACGTCTTTGTCTCATCACACAACATTGGACAAGAAGTGTCGCAGAACCTGATTCCTTTGTGTGTGTGTGTGTGTGTGTCTCGCTGTCTCTGTGTTTGGGACACTGTGTGTGTGTGTGTGTGTGTGTGTGTGTGTGTGTGTGTGTGTGTGAGTGTGTGTGTGAGTGTTTGATTTGTAAATGTCAGTCCAAATGGCAGACCAAGGTTGTGGCGCTGAGGAAGCGTCCTGCCTGATGAAGGACACGCCTCACATGGCCACCGCCGAGCCACGTGATTGGCCGAGGGCTCGGCCTCCGTCCTCGTCCCTCTCTGCTGTTTTCAGATAAATGCGGATCTTTTTTTTGTGTGTTACTGCTGCGGAATCTGCTGCCCCTGCACAGCAGATTTTGACAGTTGACGTGTTGGTGAAGGACATGATGGCGGAGACCTGAAAGATTTGATGCATTAAAGGTTGAAGTGATTCAAATTTAGTTGTCCCAGGTATGTGTGTGTGTGTACATATATATATAAATATATATATGTAAATATATATATTAATATGTGTCTCTGTCCAGTCAGTGAAAACCCCAGAAATGAAAAAAGTCCATCCTGAACACACAAAATTTTGTTTCGCAACTTCTTCTGTGACATCACAAAGGGCACCAACACTCACTCCCGAGGTAAGTGTCCCACCGCCTCCCAGCCAGGCGTTGGCTCCGCCCTCTGAGTCCTTCTTCTTTTATTTCAGTCCCATTCCAAACATGTGGAAGGGTCAACCAACAGCTTTCAAAGCAGCAGCAGCAGCCAGTTGCAAACAGAGGGCTAAATGAACACACACGCCGCCATGTGAAACCTGCCTTCTGCGCGTCCGTGGCGAGTCGGCTGAGTTCAGCGCAGGGTCGAAAGTGTCACCACATACATCATCGCCGCCGCGGCGGAACGCCAGCGAAGCGGTCGCCATGGCGACAGGCGACGAGGATCCATTGTGTGTCCTCCGAGTGCTGTGTGCTGTGTAAAGCGAGTGTGTTTGTCTGCGGACACGCACACACACATGTGTGTGTGCGTGTGTTCTCAGCTGGACGCGTCAGCAGCAGAAGTCGAGGTCGCCGAGCGGCGGCGACGGCATCTGAAGCTCCGCTGAACCTGATCAGACCGGTCGGACGCTCGCTCGCCCACTCGACCACAGGGCTCTCTCTCTCACCGTAAAGGGGAGGGGGGGTCAGGGGTGTGAGGTGGTCAATCCTTCATCACCGGGGGCGAGACAAAGCT
Organism: Thamnaconus septentrionalis; assembly: GCA_009823395.1. Classification (NCBI taxonomy): domain Eukaryota; kingdom Metazoa; phylum Chordata; class Actinopteri; order Tetraodontiformes; family Monacanthidae; genus Thamnaconus; species Thamnaconus septentrionalis. The sequence continues at coordinate 30,209,676 of CM020502.1, read as the reverse complement.
GTGTGCCCGCCCCACCAGTTTCACCGTTACAACTGGGGAGGGGGGGGGGTTTCCCTGGCAACCAAACCGTCACAGGAATGGAGGAGGGGGGGTGGAGGGTGGGGGAGGACAGGAGAAGAGGGGGAGGAAGGGAGGGCGGCGGCTGTGTGGAGGCATCCACGCCGTGACCTCCGCGTGACCTCCAGGGGCCAGATTGCCAAACTGGGAACCAATTGGTTTGTTTGCCTCATCGGACAAAAAGGCAAAAATCAGGCCGCCGCTGAATCGGAGTTACACTGCCCCCGGTGGTGTGGGAGGGCCAGGCGGAGGGGATAAAGGGGAGAAAACAAATAACAGGAGAAAATGGAAAAAAAAAGAGTGAGAGAGAGAGAGAGAGAGAGAGAGAGCTTGTTAACGAAGAGGAAAAACGAGGCGAGGAGGCGGAGCCAGTCCCAGTGTTTCCCTAATGGGCTTAATGACATATGGAGCCCAGATTGCAGCAGAAGGCCATCGACTGGGAGCCCGCTGTCGCCCCCCTCAGGACTCGGCAAACACTGCGGTTAGGGAGCGGGGATTCGGGGACACTCAGAGGATTAATACTGGAAAAACCCCAAATCACAGCGGTGATTTAGATTTTCGTGCATGCCGCCTGTCGGTCGACCAATCAGAGCGTCTCACTCGCCGGACGCCATTTTGTGCCAATTTGCCGGCGGTACGGGACCATAGAGCGGTGGCGGCTGAAGGGGTTTGATGCTGCTGTAATGTGATCGCAGGCGGCGGCGGCAGAAAGGGGAAAGATATTTGATTGTGATTGGTTTGGAGGAAGTGGGCGGAGCCTGAATAAAAGCGCATTTTTTTTCTTCCTGCTTTCATCTTTCAGAAGAAGAAGATAAAAAAAAAATCTGCTGTTTTGTACCAAAACTCTTTCGGTTCCTCATGTTCTCCCGACGCTCCCCTCCTCCGACAGGATTCCAGCTTCTTCTTGTCCCGCACGTGCCACACTGCCCCCGCTGGTCACAGGCGGGAAGTGCGCCCCTCCCCTGGCAGATGAATGATGTCAAACAGACATATTTATATTCATTTAGGAGCGAGGAGGAGGAGGAGAAGCCATCTGTAACGGCTGTGATAGGGCCCGCGATGTGTGAGCGTGCATGCATTTCAGTGTGTGTGCGCGTGTGTGCTTGAGAGTGTATGTGTGTGTGTGTGTTTGTGTGTGCGTTTGAGCGCGATCCAAGGTATCCATCGTTTGTGATGAATGAATTGTGCTTTTGTGCGAGTCGGTAACGTGTTTTCCCATTTGTGTTTGTGTCTAAATGAGTGTGTGTGTGTGTCTGATGACAAAATGAGTGTGTGTGTGTGTGTGTGTGAGCTAGCGAGCGAGGTCATTCCCCGGTCACTCGTTCAGCCGCGGTGATGGATGAGGAGGAAGAGGTGCCTGCGAAGCCGCAGAGGTTTGGGGAGAAACATTGTTTCGGGGAGGGTTAAAAATGGCCGTGTGTTGTGCCAGAGGCGGCGGGAACGTTCGCACGAACAAATGTGGCGGCGGCGGCTCTCAACTTAAGTCCGCGTTCATCATAGCGAGCGCGGCGGCGTAATAAACTGATGAAATATTCAAAACGAGGCTGGAAATTAGCCCGAACTCCTTCCTCTTTCTCCAGGAAGAGGCCTTGTGTTTGGTTTGGATGGCGTGCCGGGCCGGGCTGCGCCGTGTCGGGCCGGGCCGGAGGGGTCAAAGACATCTGGGCCCAACCAGGAAGTGTCGGGTGGCAGTTGCAGGAAGTCAGCGCAGCAAACAGGAAGGAGTTTGGACAGAGGAGGAAGCTACTGGAGCTTCAGAGTCCAGCGTTTAATTCCACTTTGAATTAAAAGCCCCCAAAAAACTAAGAATTTTTTTGTCGATGTTTTTGGTCGAGAAGTTTGTGTTTGAGAGTTTATTAATGCGTGCGGTTGGTTTTGACGGAGGTCAGATGTGTTTGGAGGGACTGCTGAGGATGAGAAGCGTGCATGTGTGTGTGTGTGTGTGTGTGTGCGTGCGTGCTTGTGTGAGTGAGTGTGTGTGAGTGTGCGCCCTGTCGGGATCGATGTCGGCACCTCGTCCTAAATTATTCATCCTGTCAGCCGTCCTGTCGGCCATCGCCGTGGAAACCGCTGAGCAGGAGGTTTCTCCTCATCCCAGCGGGTTCACCTCCTCATCCCCTCACTTCCTCTCCCTCCTCCTCCTCCTCCTCCTCCACCCTCACACCCTTCCTCCCCTCCCTCATTATCTCTCCCCCGATTTGTGCGTTTGCGCCGCCTCCACCTCCACAAACTGCTGCTCTCCAGTAGATCCGTCTTCCTCACGGCTCCTCAGGTCCTCCTCATCCATCCAGCTTCCACCCGAGCGCCGTCCCTCCACTTCCTGTTTCTGGGAATCTCTAGCTGCGTTTTCTATTATACTTTTTTGCAAAATAAAAGCGATATTTCTACAATTAAGACAAAGTTCAATTGTGATTTGCAAGCGTTTCCACTGAATGGTGTGAAGCGCATGAGGCATAATTCTCGTAAAATCTCGTCCCGCGGGACGTAATTCTCGTAAAATCTCGTCCCGCGCGATTTAGGGGAATTATGTTTGGTTTTGTTTGTTTTACGTTTGTTTGCTGTCAAGAATGGTTGTTAAATTTTTCTTTTTGATTACCTGTAAAAAAAAATATTCCGTCTCCTCCTCTGTCCAAACATAACGCTGAATTTTCACTTGAAGTGAACTGGTCACGTGACCCCCATACGTCACGTCCGATGATGCGTAAATGCGAAAAAAGTGTTTCCATGACACTTTAGCGATATACCTCTATATCGATATGTCTGAAAAACCACCTCACGAGATCGTCAAAACCCTTTAGCCATATTCAAGAGGTTTTTCAAAATGTAGGCGTTTCCATTACCAGTTTTTTTATTGCCATATTTAGGTTTTGCGCAATTCTGAGGATAATGGAAACGCAGCTTCTGTGGCGTTCCGACACACTCAGTCCAGCGGCTTTCAGGACTACAGACATGAATATGTGTTATTCACCCTCACGCGTGCGTGCGTGCGTGCGTGTGTGTGTGCGTGTGTGTGTGAGTGTGTGTGAGCGAGACAGAGTGTGCGTGCGAGCGTCACTGATTGTGACACGGCTCATTCATCACGGCTGCAGTCTGCCTGATGACCAGCGGAGGGCCGCTGTGATTAATCATGGGATTCAGCTTCCTGGCCTGAGTGGTGTCACCCGGCAACAGAGCATCTGTAGCGGAGCAGCCCCGACTCACCCTCTCACCTCACCCACACCTGCCTACACACAACTACAACCACACACACCCACACACACGCACACTTTCCCCTCCCAACGGCAAACTGAAGCTAATTTGACCTGATAAAAACGGAGAGATTTCTGACCTGAATCTTCTCCTCAGAGCTGCCTTCTTCTTCTTCTTCATCATCATCATCATCATCATCATCACCTCACTCAGCTCTTTCAGGGTGTGTTCACACTCGGCACCTGGATCCACATCTGGATCAGGTCTACCCTGTTTCATCTGCAGATTGTGTGAACGTGCTGGGAAGGTGAATGTTGAGTCTGGAGGAGGAGATGAGATCATCATCTTAACCTATGAACTTGGCACCTACGGCCGAGAGACCCTGACGATGTGAAAATTGCTAAAAATGTGGGAAAAATTAAAGTGGTGTCGCCTTTACAATTTCAAGTCACATTGTTTGCGTGACGGAGACCAATCAGAAGTCTGGAAAACAGGCTTTCGAACGGGAGAAAACACTTGTGACGCTGAAAAATGAAATAAACGAAAAAAAAAAAAACAAACCCAAATTTGATCCTGAGGTGAAGATAAAGAGTGAGGGAACCAACTTCTATCAACCTGCTTTATATTTGAACCAGGGATAACAAAACAAAGAAGGAGGAGAGAGCGAGATAGCAGAGAGCTCTGTGTGTGTGTGTGTGTGTGTGTGTGTGTGTGTGCACTCCCGCTCCCCTGGCATTCACCTCCACACGGTATCAGGATGAGGGATGGTCCTGCCAGCCGTCAGCCACGGCCTGGACCGGCCCGGCACCAGGATTCCCTGCTGGAGCCATTAGTCTGGGCATTAAACACCATTAGAGCCAACACACACACACACACACACACACACACACACACACACACAGTGCCAGAGCAGCACCAGGGGAAGCAGGATGTGAGGTGGAGGTGGCGAGAAAATCCACTTTTCCTCTCTGTGTCCTGGCTCCGCCCACTTTTGCCTTCGCTAATGCATAATTAATTAACGACAAGGAAAGATATTCATTTCCTGGGCGGGTGGGGAAGGAGTGGGAGGCGGGGGGGTTTCTGCTCACTGGCTCCCAGACCAGTTTCTGAAATCTGTGTTTCGTCTAATTTGTGTGTGTGTGTGTGTGTGTGTGTGTGTGTGTGTGTGTGTGTGTGTGTGTGTGTGTGTGTGTGTTACCTGTTTCATTATGGATGTGCGACGCCGAGCACGGCCCCCCTGGCGGTCCGGCTGTAACTGGGTTACTGACAACCAGGACAATGTGACACCTGCAGCTCTCAGCTGCTGCTGACATGGCCGGGAGTCAGCTGGAGCTCTGTCATCTGGACCAGTCTGGACTGGTCTGGGCCAGACCAGACCAGTCCGGACCAGTGTGGACCAGTCTGAACCAGACCAGACCAGTCTGGACCAGTTTGGATGAGTCAGGACCAGATCAGTTTGGACCACTCTGGACCAGGCTGGACCTCTGAGATGAAAACAACCAGCGAAAACCGCCGGCAGAGATCACTTTACCGTTGACCAGTTTAGCCAACAAGCTGGTGCAAGTGATGTCATGTAGTGGGAGGAGTCAAACTGTTGTCAGTCAGCCAGTCAGCAGCTGCTGAGAAAAAATAACCTTCATTGCGGTCAGTTCTCTGGTCTTCTTCTACTGAGGAAATTGTAGTCCAGCAGAGTTAGCAACAGAGTCAACAGTAGCTCAGCTATCAGTCTCTTCCTGGAGGAGGAGGGGGTAACAAGGTTTCTCCTTCCTGCTTCCACGTCGTGACTAGAAGAAAGGACCCTGATTGGTCACAACAAAAGAGAAAACAAAATCACTCCAGATAAGGTCAGAGATTTTCAAGATGGATGTCACCACTTCCAACCAAGGCTAAAATCCTCCTCCTCTGCCTCCTCTTCCTCTCATCAGACCAAACTCAGGGATTAAAGTGATGACATCATCATCATCATCATCATCATCACCACTACCCCCCTCAAAAAAACATCCTTGCGCTGTCACACTGGATTTCCGGCCGCAGGCATCTGAGGAGCCGTCTCCCTCTCTCTCTCTCTGCAGGTGGTGGCAGTGGTCGTGGCGGCAGCGGCGGCGGACCGTGCTAAGCGGCGCGACGCCATCGGAAGCTAATAAATCATCGGCGGCTTTTTACTTCAGATTTATTCGGACCGTAATGAAGAAGCGACGGGACCCCGGGGCCCAAACCGACGGCGACACGGTGACACTGATGAATGGCTGAAGGTTGGAGCTCTGACTGTCAGGCTGTGACGGGGCCTGTGTGTGTGTGTGTGTGTGTGTGTGTGTGTGTGTGATGACTTGTACCTGGAGGAAACGTCGGATCACAAAACACGAAATCTTATCACACCTCTAATTATCAGTCGCTGCTTTCATCGTCCCGCGTCACTGCGTGTTTGATTCACGCGATTCAAATCCAGGGGGTCGTGTGAGTCATGTGAGTCGTCTGAGTGGTCCCTGCTGCCACTCGGTGAGTCCACACGACTCACCTGAGCCTTGACGACGCCTCTGGAACGTTGAACACTAATGTGGTTTGGTTCCCTGCGTGCGACGCTGCTAGTAGAAAAAACATTATCCGGAGCTGTTTTCCGTGTCAGGCAGTCGCCCCCATCGAGAGGAACAACTTCAAAAAACAAGAGTGAGTCGTTTGAGTCGTTTGAGTGTGTCCTTCACCTGCGTTATCGTCACCATTAGCGACGAACGGAAATGTTTCTCCTGCAGCCTGAAGTTGAGAAAAAACCTGAAGCACCACAGAGCAGAGACGAGATTCTTCTTCTTCTTCACTAGCCTGCTGATTTATCTGTTTATTGATGTATGTATTCGTTTCATCTATTTTTATTTGTTAAATTTAAGGTAAATCTGTATTTCTTGTGCTTCTTCTTCCTTGTCTTTTTCACTGACACACTAGGACAAAATAGTCGCCTCAAAATTTCAGTCAAGTCAAGACAAGGGAGGAAAAAAACAAACTGTGAAACTGAAAATGCATTAGCATTAGCATTGCTGCTAATGAGGCAGAGAAGACTGCATCTGATCCAGCTGCGGTTCTGATCATCTACAAGAGCTTTTTTTTTGTTTTTGTTTTTGTTTTTTAAATGACGGCTGAATTACCTTTAAGCACAAATGTGTCGCACAAATTGCCGGACAAAAATGGAAAAACTTGGGAAAAAATATATTCATTTCAGAAGTGCCCTGACGCTCACGGTAAGTTTCTGTCGTCCATCGACCAAATTTTCCCAAATTTTCAAAGCTTGCATAGAGAAAAAAAAAAACACATTTGCATGAATTCTTCTTCTTCTGCTGCTGCTGCTGCTGCTGCTGTGTCAGTTCCCCACGGCAACCACCAGGTGGTGAACTGAAAAAACGTTTCGGGTTGTCGATTGGCGCTCACCAACGTTTTGCTACAATGTGTGGCTAACCGATAATTCAACGGCGCAAAAGTTGGCTCAGCCAACAGAAACAGATTCTGCAGTGCTTTCACACACACACACACACACACACACACACACACACACACACACACACACACACACACACACACACACACACACACACTGCTGCCCTCCATCACTCGTCTGTCTGTCTAATTGCTGTTCGCTGAGAGCTGTCGTGGAACAACAGATAACAGACTCCTCCTCCTCCTCCTCGGTGGTCAGCTGACATCACCGATGCCCCTCCATCTTCATCACCTCCTCTCTCTCTCTCTCTCTTGCTTGCTCGCTCCCCTGCCCGCCAGCCCGTCGCTCACCGGAGGCTCAAATCTTTCCGGATCTCAATCTTTTATCCTGCCGCCTTTTAATTCCCGCTTCCTGCCTCCGTCCTCCCCGGGACTAAATAAAGACTTCTGATCTATTTATCATATTTGGTAGTGGCAACATATTAGGGTCACACACACACACACACACACACACACACACACACACACACACACACACACACACACACACACACACACACACACACACACACAGGCAGTTAATTAGAGCCGCAGGCCGCTCTCTCTGCTAACGAACCTGAGGCTGATTAAAGAGCCCCGGGATGTGTGTGTGTGTGCATGTGTGTGTGCGTGTGTGCGTGTGAGCTGCTTCTAATTAAGCCCCAGCGAGCTGATTTAGCTAATTAGCTAAAAGCTGGACGCCGGCGGTGGGACACCAGAAGCATTCCAGCTCCTCCGCCGCCACAACAACACAGGAAGTCGCTGCGTTCCTACCCCGTCCCCAGCAACACTCTTCACTTCCTGGGGCATTAATCACCGGAGTTACAGCCGTCACCGCGGCAACGGGGACGGATTGGGGGAGGAGGGTTGGGGGGATGGCGAGAGGGGAGGGGCCACGGCGGGAGGCTGGGAGGTGAGGGCCGCTGCCGTACCGGCGGTGGGACGAGGAGACCAATTTGAGGGTTTACACCGTCGCACAAACAGTATCTCACAACAGCTGATGTACACAAATGTACACACACACACACACACACACACACATGGAGCCTTGTTGTCCAAGAAACTGCTCCAAGAAGTTCTTTTGTAGTTTCCATTTGTATTTTTTTTGGGAGCGAAAAAAGAAAATGTGATCAAGTCGCAACAAAGTCAGTTTAGTTCTGTGGGCGGAGCCAGATAGATGGATAGATAGATAGATAGATAAATAGATAGACAGATAGATAGACAGACAGATAGATAGACAGATAGATAGACAGATAGACAGATAGATAGAGACAGATAGATAGACAGATAGATAGATAGATAGATAGATAGACAGATAGACAGATAGATAGACAGATAGACAGATAGACAGATAGACAAATAGATAGACAGATAGACAGATAGATAGACAGATAGACAGATAGATAGACAGATAGACAGATAGATAGACAGATAGACAGATAGACAAATAGATAGACAGATAGATAGACAGATAGACAGATAGATAGAGATAGATAGATAGATAGACAGATAGACAGATAGACAGATAGATAGATAGATAGTTGGACCATGTAAAAGAGATTCAGAGAGAATCTTTTCCAGATGGATGCGAGAAGATTCAGACTGGCAGCATCACAGATCCAGAAGATGCAGCACTAACAGAGAGGAGGTGACAGTGCAGCCATTGAGTGCAACACCATGAACCGAGTCCAGCCGCTGGCAGCAAGATCAGAAATCAGTTTTCTGGAGGTCAGCAGGCCTTCGCCAGCAGGACTGAGTGACTGAGCCAAGGCTGAACAGAGCTCTGAAGAATCTGACCACCAGTAAAATAACAGTCATCCACTCTCCTCTGTTTGTCCATGACAAGATATGAAATGATGATAGGTTTTTTTTTTCCAGGGCTGGTGGTGGAATCAGCTCTCCTCAGTCATCAGCCTGAGGAACTGAGGAGCCATGTGACAGGAAGTGAATCAGAGTCCTGCAGGAAATCAACTGAACTGCCCAGACGTCCTCGTCTCATTAGTTTCCCTCCTCCTCCTCCACCTCCTCATCGTCCTCCTGCTCCTCCTCCTCTTCCTCCCCTCCATCCTTCTCCTCCACCTTCTCCTCATCTACCTCCTCCACCTCGTGCTCTTCCTCCTTCTGCTCCTCATCCTCCTCTCCCTCCTCCACCTCCTCTCTTCCTGCTCCTCCTCCTCCTACTTTTCCTGCTCCTCCTCCCCCTTCTCCTCTTCTTCCTCCTCTTCCTCCTCCTCCAATCAGTCATGATGTGCGGTGACAGCTTGCGTTAGTGGAGCCGGGAGACGACGAGGCGGCGATGGAGCGACGAGGAGGGAGGATTCAGTCGTGGATGTTCCTGCGGGGTTTTGCTTGTTTGTTTGTTTGTTTGTTCTTTTCGGCGCTCGCTGTGATTTGTGACCAGATGTGATCACAGTGTGGAGAGGAGGGGGAGGAGGGAAGACGCGGTGAGGGCGGTGGGGGCATTAGGGGGAGGAGGGTGGAGGGGACGGAGAGGGGAGGGGAGTCTTGTTGGTTATTAAGAGATTAAATCGCCGCCTCTGACAACCTCGTCAGGATGGAGGACGGACGCAGATTTGACTGGTTCCCTCCTGGAAGCGCACACACACACACACACACACACACGCACGCACGCACGCACGCACGCACGCACAAGCACACAGATCAGATCAGGAAGGAAGTTTTGTATGGTAAAGATGCACAATTAACCACGTAGTTTGTGTGTGAGCATGTGTGTGTGTGTGTGTGTGTGTGTGTGTGTGTGTGTGTGTGTGTCGGCAGCGACTCAGCAGCTCAGACCGTCGACTCCTCTTTTTTTTCCATCTCTCTCTGGAAGATGAACGAGGGACGTTTTTCCTCGTCCTCCCATCCCTCCAGTGGAGGAGCTGTGTGTGTGTGTGTGTGTGTGTGTGTGTGTGTGGTGGGGAGGAGGGGCTGACCCAGTATTACCGTGACATTATGGGGCCACTTAACACCCTGCTAAAATAAGCCCCGCCCCCTCCCCCACGACCCCCACCCACAGTGAAGGAGACGTGTGACAGAACGAGGTTACAGCCGCCGCAAATTAATCAAACAAACAAACGAGAAGAAATTTAGACTCTGACCAGAAGGCTCCGCCCCCTTGCTGTGTCTCTCCTGGCTCCGCCCCTCCACCGAGCCTGGATTCATCTCTTCCTCTTCTACTTCCCGTTTGTCCCGACGCAGGTGCGGTCGATTGCCGACAGTCAGTTGATCAGTGACTCAGTGAGTCTTCAGTTCATTACAGGCTTTTTTTTTTGCACGTCGTTTTCCTCCAGAAGTCAAAATCCAAATGCTGCATGGAGGCCTCCAGAGTGACACAGCAGTTCACTCCAGTTTTCAAAGAATGTTGGAGGTCAAACAGAAACGATTCACCGATTCAGATTCAGAAGCAATTCAGAGAGACCTGCTGCTGCTGCTGCTGTACAACGCTGCTTATTTTCAGTCTGTGTTACAATTTGAACTCACAAATGGATCTCTGACACGTGAGCAACATGTGTGTGGGCGGAGTCACAGCAGCCAGTTGGCAGAGGGGGCGGGACTTTGGTGACAGAGGAAGGATTTTGGGGCAGTTGAGGGAGGAGAGAGAGACACTGTGCAGTCCAGCAGGACGACAAGTTTGAAGTTGAGCGAGTGTGTGTGTGTGTGTGTGTGTGTGTGTGTGTGTGAATACTTTGTGACATAACTTTTCCTCCATCAAACATGTCCAGAGTGATGATGACGTCGCGTTACGGCACATTTTACCTCCGACCACCAGGCTGTGCTCTGCTGCACCTCTCTCTCTTTTTCTCTCTCTCTCGCTCTGGTTCAAGTTCTGGTTCTGGTTCTGGCTCCTTCCAGACGTTTCCACTGCAACACAACAAGCAGAGAGAGAAAAACTTGACTATAGATTTTTTTCCTTTTGTCTACATATTTGAATGAATTCACGCAGACAAACACTGTTAATTTTCCCTTCTCACAGGAACCGCAGTCGTGTCATGTTCAACCAACAGCGACAGCCGGTTGCCGTGGCGACACCTCTGATCTGCTGCAAACATCCTGATTCATCAGGATGACAACGGCTGTAATGAGGCTGAGGAGGCGGCGAGAGGAAGCAAGGATGGAAAGGAGCGAAGGAGTGAGTGAAGAAGTATGAATCATCATCATCATTATACGGTGTAAAATTTGGCTTGATTTATCATTTTTATATTGCTAAAAGATGAACATACTGCCCATAAATACATGAATAAAAAGTGTAGAATCGCAGTACAATAAAAGTGTTATAAAAAGTCAATAAAAGGTTTTCCTACCCTTAGAACGATTCTTAACTGAAATGCTGGGTTTCCTTTAAACATCATTTCAATTTTTAGTTGCATAAAGAATTTTTATTTTAGACACTGGACCTTTAAAAAGTGAGACAAGAGGGTTTTTTTTTTTCTGACGTGGCCAGCAGGATGGTGGTTTTGAGGTTCCTCCCACTGTGGTTTCAAACTTTAGCAGCAGGTTCCTCCAGACCGTCTGGTCCCAGTGTGCTGGTTCACATCTCCTTCTGGGGAGTTTTTCTCAAACGGCAATAAAACACGAGTGATTAAACGTCCTAATGAAGAGTTACGGTCGGTGTGTGAGAGCGGCACATTAATTCTCCTTCATCCACATCGTCTGTTCCGTCTGGCGGTCGAGTGCAGCTCCACTGTCAGGACCTCCCAGAGGAAACACAGAGGAGTTTCTGGAGTTGGCACCATCCCTTTTTTCCGACGTCATCACTGGCAGCCGCGGAAAGATTCCACACCAGTGACATCATGAGTGTGAATTCCGTGGCCCGCAAAGGTCCAGCTGTGGGTTTGTAACTCAGCCATGACCGCCTCCATCCACCCGTTCATCCATCCATTTATTCATTCCTCCATCCATCCATCATTTCAACACCTCCTCCGTTGCTGGGGAAACCTGCAAACATCTCGCAAAACTTGTCATGAGGACTTCAGTTCCTCCAGTTTCTTCAGTGTCTCCAGTTCCTCCAGTTCCTTCAGTTTCTCGAGTTCCTCCATTTCTTCCAGTTCCTTCAGCTCCTCCAATTCCTCCAGTTCCTCTACTTCCTTCAGTGTCTCCAGTTCCTCCAGTTCCTCTACTTCCTTCAGTGTCTCCAGTTCCTCCACTTCCTCCACTTCCTTCAGTGTCTCCAGTACCTTCAGTGTCTCCAGTTCCTCCACTTCCTTCAGCTATTCCAGTGTCTCCAGTTCCTTCAGTTCTTGGTCTCAAAGAGGAACAAAGCTTGACTTCTGAGTGTCAATCATAACCTACTCAAGGTAATGATTCTGGTCTTCAAAGCTGCTGAGTCGCTGCAGTTGTCTGTACTTTCTAACTCAGCACAGGTTCCTGACTCCTCCCCTTTTACTGATCACATTGCAGAGCACTGGGACCAACATGACTGCATCTTTGGTTCCCAGTTTGTACCTTTGACCCGGTAGATATTTTTATTTTCCTGCAAATCTCCCTGTAAATAAACCCAGCAGCCATGTGATTCCAACGGACCTCTTTTCAGTTAAAACCAATGAAAATAAAACAAACAGGTGAACAAGACTGTCTGAGGCTCCGATGCGAAGTGGATGAAGTTCAGCCTTGGTTTGTGGATCTCCTGCTTTATGATTTTTCCACCAATCACAACCTCCGACGATGGCGAGTGATTAAACTGATCTGAACGGCTCAGATGAATCATCCAGCGTCTGTGAGTCTGCGAGCATGCGCGTGTGTGCGTGTGCGTGTCTGAAGAAGTGCTTGCGTGTGCATGCGCAGGACATCCTATCGAAGGGTTAGTGAGCATCCGTCAGTTTAAGCAGCGGCGAAGATCCTCAGCGACTCCTCGCTGATCGCTGATCGATGCTCATAAACATTTCATGTCATAATCGGCCGTCTGGAGCGACGCGACACAACAACACAACACGACGTACACACAGCCAACACCTCAGCGCTGAGTGCGTCCGACTGGGGGCACGGACACACACACACACACACACACACACACACACACACACACACACACACACACACACACACACACACACACACACACACAGACTCAGAAAGAAGTCGACTGCGGTAGTGTGTGTGGAAACACAATCTGTTTAACACACACACACACACGCATACACATACACACACACACAGAGACACGTCTACGTGTGGCGACACAAGACACAAGCCGTTAAACAAACACACACACATACATACACAACACAACACAGCTTAAACGGTCAATGGTACGTGCGTGTGTGCGTGCGAGTGTGGTGTTGTAGGTCTGTCTAGTGGGGGTAGGGGCTGGGGGGCGGGGTTTAAGGGACGGCTGGGGGCAGGAGGGGGGAGGGGGGGTATTATCGTGGGAGGGCTTTACAAAGTAAGCCAATTTATACAAGGTATCCCGGCTCGAATTAGCGGCTAATGACTCTATTAGCTTTCATTTTTGCGCCGGGGAGATTTGGCCGCATAAATTAGGCGCCGATCATCGGCAAAGTGTCACGGCCGCGCGACACTTTGTAAATACGCCAGCCGGCCGCTGTCAGCCGCACCCGCCGCTGATATAGACGTCTCTGCAGACTTTGTCGGCGGCGCCAAGCGACTCGTGCCACTCAGCTGCTGACGGAGGGAAGGGGGGGGCCTCCTGAGGGTGAGTGGGGGGAGGGGGCGGGGGGGGAAGCGCCGCTGCCGCCACCGCCGTCCCTGAAAAGGTCAACTTGACACGGGCGCGGCCCATCGAGCCGCCCCCCTGACGGCCCCGCTGATAAAAATCAGATAAACTTAAGACCACTGATCGATCCGAGCTGCAGAGACGAGGACAATGTTGGCAGAGCCTCCTCTTCATCCTCCTCCTCCTTCTCATTCTCCTCCTTTTTATCCACCTCCTCTTCCTCTTCATCCTCTTTATCCACTTCCACCTCCTCATCCATCTCCTCCTGCTCCTCCTCCTCTTCAGTCTCCTCTTCTATATCCTTCTTCTCCCCCCACTCTTCCTCCTCCTCCTCCTCCTCCTCCTCTTCATACATCTCACTTCATTCTCCTCTCCTCCTCTTCATTCTCCTCCTTTTTATCCTCTTCTACTTCTCCCTCTCCCCTTTATCCACCTCCTCTTCCTCGTCCTCCTCGTCCCCCTCTTCTTTATCCATCTCCTCTTCCTCTTCACCCTCTTCACCCTCCTCCTCTTCCTCCTCCTTTCCATCCTTCTCCTCTTCTGCACACAATTACACTCTTGCAAATTTGAATACCAAGGATGGAGACGGAGGGAAGGGAGAAGGCAGAGACGAGCTGGGGGAGGAGGGCAGGAATTCTGGTTCAGCACCAAAGAAGGAGGAAGAGGAGGAGGCAAGGAGATATAGGAGGTGAGGAGGGGAGGAGAGAAGAGGAATGAAGAGGAGGGTGGAGAAGCTATTAAGATGTGACTAGATGAGGAGAGGAGAAAAAGAGAGGAGTGGATGGGAGGAGGGGAGGACAGAGTAGAGGCGGAGGAGGTGGAGGTGAGACTATTAAGAGGTGACTGGAGGAGGAGAAGGAGGAGGAAGTAGGGGAGGAGGAGGAGGAGGAGGAGGACTCGCTTGCTCGGTGGAGATTAATCGCAGAAATTTGCGCAGAGACAAGGAAATTTCATTAACTGTAAGAGCACTTGTTAGAGCTAAATGCTCCGGGGGGGAGGGGGAGGAGGCAGGAGGTGCGGGAGGCGGGGGTGAGACAGGCTGGATCTCTGAAGAGGGGGACGGGGAGGAAGATAAATATGTAGCTTTTATCATTAACCATTTTTTATCCCCCTAAAGAGGTGGAGATGCTCCTGCGTCCTCCTCCAATCACCATGCAGCAGCATCACTGAGCCTCCAGTCCCTCACAACAATCATCATCATCATCTTCATCATCATCATCATCATCATCATCACCTTCATCATCATCATCATCATCATCATCATCACCTTCATCACCATCATCATTATCATCATCACCACATGATCATCATCATCATCACCATCACATCACAATCATCACCTTCATCACATCATCATCAAACCTTTATCTGACCAGGCTCCAGTCACAATGTTTTTTTTTTTTTTTTTTTAGCTCTTACTATTGCCCAACCAATCAGCTTCCTCCCTCATGGAGGCTAAGAAGACCAGGAGGACCTCAGATTAGTCTGGAGGAACAAGAAGGAAGATCTCCTCAGTAGAAGAGCAGCAGAAACTGAAGGTTTTACCCAACTGCTGGCTGACTCTAGTTTGACTCTGCCCACCATGAGGTCATCAAGCGTCGGCGTCGCCCTCCTGCACCAAAAGGACGCCTCAAAGCTGTTGTGAACTCACTCAGATGATCAAATGGTCCTCCACTAATGTCAGATCTCCAAACTGCAGCCTCTTTTTCCGCCCAGACGGTGTGAAATAAACCTGACAGTTTTGGGGGGAAACGTCTCGTTCTGCAGGTCACATGACCGGAGCGGCCGGCTGGTCTGTCTGCTGCCCTCTGCTCTTCACTCACTTCCTCCTGCCATCACATCACCACACACACACACACACACACACACACACACACACACACACACTCACTCTGCTGGTCCAGGTCTCCCTGAGGAAGAGGCTCCGATAAGGGGGGACAGGAGTGTGACGGGAGAGCAGGAGAGGCCCACGACTGGAGATAAGGTGTGTGTCGTGTACCTGTGTGTGTGTGTGTGTGTGTGTGTGTGTGTGAGTGCAAGGGAGAGCGAGAGAGAAAGAGAGAGGCCCACCACCATCAGGTTGTAAGTGGGACTGATGAGGGCAACTAACCCCTGTTATCAGCTCCGTCTGTGTCAGCCCTATGGCCAGTGTGTGTGTGTGTGTGTGTGTGTGTGTGTCTAAAGGGCACTAGTTGTCTGCTGAGCAGGAAGTGCAGTCTGGGTCAGACTGGTGACACACACAACCCAGAGCTTTGTGTGTGTGTGTGTGTGTGTGTGTGTGTGTGTGTACGCGCGCGCATATTAAATAATGATTTCTTCATTTAACGCGTTAAAAACTCACTCACACGAATGAAAGAAGCAGCAGATGAAGATGCACTGAGTGCCGGAGCCCAGTGTTGGTCTCTGCTGCTCACTAGTGGCGATAAGGGGGGAACTGCAGGAGCTTGAAGAAGCGGGATCAGGACCCGTGATGACTGAAGGTGGAGGATCCGGAGGGGACGGAGGATGAGCTGGCTGGAAGAAAGCAGGAAAGATAATCATTTCACTTTACTTCCTCTTCACCTCCTTACTTCCTTCTGCCGCTTGTTTTTGTTTACCCTGATTAAAAATATCTTTATCTCAGGAGGAAAAAACAATAATTATGATAAATAAAAAAAAACAAACGTAGGTACCCTCTTAGCCTCTCCTCGGACGCCTTTGTGTATTCTTTTTCGAATTTCCCCGGAGAATTTTAATTGGTTTCTATAACGACAGGTACATTCTAACAAGATGATTTTTGAGAATTTATAAGTAAATGCATCTTTAAATTCAACTTGTGAACTTTTGTAAGCGCGCGTCACAGGTTGGATCACATGTCACCTTATTCAGCCACACACACGTATATATACATACCGAGAATATTCAGTGTGAGTGGCAGGAGGATTCATGTGGACCTGGGCCGAAGGTTAAGTGATGCTAATAATAATAAACGACCTGCTGGTCGTCCGTCGCTCCTGTTTATTGTAGACGTGCTTCTTTAAGCCCCTCCCTCACCCCTCTCCACCA
Source organism: Thamnaconus septentrionalis (assembly GCA_009823395.1). Classification (NCBI taxonomy): domain Eukaryota; kingdom Metazoa; phylum Chordata; class Actinopteri; order Tetraodontiformes; family Monacanthidae; genus Thamnaconus; species Thamnaconus septentrionalis. The sequence goes on along the minus strand of CM020502.1, from coordinate 30,193,253 downwards.
CCTCCTCCAGCAGTAAGACAACATCTACCTCCAACCAAATGGGACCAGACGGCGGCACGAGCCAAGTCACAGCCGCACTGGTGAACTCTTCACCCGCGCGCGTTTCACGGGAGCGCGCAGAGGAGAAAGAGGAGGAGACGGCGGCGGAGGAGGATTCAAGTGCAACCAGCAGTAGGCAGGCAGGCGAGGGATTAGTCATTCAAGTATGCCATCTAGCGGCGAGAGGAGGCAGCGTCTCTGTGAGAAAACGTTCCGATCGTGTCCTACTTTGCAGGCCTTTTATAAGATTCTCATCCACAAATTCAGTTCTACGAGCGTTTTTATTGGTTGAATGAAAGTGTGCCGGACGTTTGAGGTGAGGATTCTTTTATTTATTTATTTATTTTTTATATTCAGCTGCAAGGTGACATATTGTTATCTATGCAGAGTTTGCAAGTTAAAAGAAAAGAAAAGAAAAAAGCAAAAGAAAATATGTCTGTGTGGAGTGTGAGAGGACATCCCAGCGAGGTGTGTGTGTGTGTGTGCACGGAGAGGCGTTAGGGAGCTGCAGCAGGAACTGGGACATTTTATTAGCTCTGCTTTATGGCTCTCACTCAGGACTCATATCCTGACTTTAACAGGGCCCAGGGTAAAATGTTTGGCGCGTGTGTGTGTGTGTGTGTGTGTGCCTGCGTGCTTGCGTGTGTGTGTAAATATTGCCTCTTATTGCAGGTTGCAAATGTAGGCCAAGGCCACATTATATTGGAGTTTGACAGATTAAGACCTTGATATGATGATAAATACGAGGCAACGGTTCCTTTTTATTTTTTAAAATAATAAAATCTGTCCCAGCGCTTTCCCACACTTCCAAACTCTGAGTCCCTGAGAACCACATGATTTAAAGCGGGGAAACAAGGCAGTGAGCCGTCATCAGCGCTGCATTAGAGACCGAAAGTATTTGACAGGAGCTTCTTTTTTTTTCTCCTCTTCCTCCTCCTTCTTCTCTCCCTTTGATCTCGGCTGAAAATCTCAATATTTACAGCTCTGGTGGGATGGCGTTTCCTGTGCGGAGGAGCGTTGCTGCGGCTGATCGACTTACAGTTTGTTTACAACTCAGGCAAACTGAAACTCCCTCCTCGTCTGGAACTAAAAATGTCTGAGAACGAGTGCAAACACTCTGCAACAGATTTTTTTCTTTTCTTGCATGGGTAAGGAGGAGAGTGAGAGCGGGGGATGGGTGCGGGAGGATGAGTGGGTGGGGGGTTTAGTGCTCTTTAATTGTGTCTCTTATCTCCCAGTCCCTCCACTGGAGGGGGCTGCACTCTGCCAGCTCCTCAACACAGCAGCAGCAGCCCTGTACTTGTACTTGTATGGACTTCTATATATGTCTACACTGCCTGTGTGTTCTGCAAATAACAGATTTGTGCCAAGTGCATTCAAAGTGCAGAGAGACGAAACACCTCATGCCCACAGCTGGTTTCCAGGAAAGCGTCGTAAATCACGACTGCTGAAAAGTTTCTAGATTCTGTCACAGCAAAACTTGCAAGAAAAGAACGGTAACTTAAAAAAAGAGGCACCAACCTCCCACATTTGAAGCATCAACACGTGGCCATGTTGCTGCTGCTGCTGTCCGCCGTCTCGGAGTTTACTACAACACACACAGCGACCGTTCACCTGCAGAGGAAACACAAAAGCTCACAATCACAAAAGTTCAGACAGAATGTTCAGCGGCAGAAACCCCCGGAGAGCCGAGCAGCAGCTGAAGGAGGCCAAGGAAGCAGCAGCAGCAGCAGTAGCAGTAGTGCCGCAATGACACCCGTAGGTGGCAGCAGAAGACAAGAAGTGGCTGTGTTGAAAGTGACGGTCGTTGGCTCAGGAGGACGGAGTGCAACGCGCCAGATATGCATACATCCAATGAAATAAAAGATCCCCCACCAAACAAACAAACAAACAAAAACCAGAAAAATAACAACAAAACAGGAACACAATATTGCAAACACTACCAATACAATACAAATAACCAATACAGGTGAATATCCACCTCATAAACTAGAAACATTCAAATGTACGATTTCTTCTGATTGATGTTTTTAATTGTGACAGCGTATTAATGCAGTTCTAGAACAAAGAGATCAGCGATTGGTTTGGAATCTGTCCATTCCTTCTTGAGGATGTGAAATTTTCCAAGCATCAGAATTAGATGTACGAAGAAAAGAATATCGTCCACCGGATTTTTTTTTCCAAAATAAATGAAAATGTGTTTTTCTTGTAAAATGATTGTTTGTCCTGTTCACGGTCAGACACCCGGAAGTGGTGTCGGAAGGTGTTCCGGCCTGCAGTCCTTTGGCAGTCTGGTGTTTGGTTTGTTGGTTCTCACTCTCACACACACACACACGTCAAATCACTGGTTTTCCACTGACAAACTAATAATATATTACAAGTTGTGTCCGTGTTGATTTTGTCCTTTTCACTCACACCTCCAGTAAAATATTAACACATTCTTCCAATGCGTGTTTTTTTCTATTTCCTCCTCCGTAAATTAACATGTAAACATGGTTTCAGCTCCGTGTGTGTGTGTGTGTGTGTGTGTGTGGGGAACAGGTTTCCCGGTGATTAATTGGAGGAATAGAGAGTTGATTGTACTAATTAAACAAAACAAGGTAAAGCAAACGACAGCGCCGCCATCTGGGCCCGCAGGCTGCGGGGCTTCCGCACTGCCGCCGCCAGGCGCACCAGTTATTTACCCAGATAAAGATGCGTGGGGACCGTCTGCGGCTCAGTGCGTTGGCATGCGTGTGTGTGTGTGTGTGTGTGTGTGTGTGTGTGTGTGTGTGTGTGTGTGTGTGTGTGTGTGTGTTTGCTGTTTGTTTATTTGTTTTTGTTTTTTTGTCAGCGATAAACAGAATCTCACATCCATCACACGACAACGTGTGATCGTGCGTAAATGAATGGCACGCATTACACTTTTATATGTGTGTGTGTGCACGCGTGCATCCCTGATGACACACGCTCCCCCTCCACAGCGCAACAAAGTGACGCTGCCACGGGAAAGAGCGATGTGCAGAGATGCGCGACGACCGACACACGGCACGTGCTTTAATCAAGGGGGTGGCGCACACGCACACACACAATTACACCCACAGGACAGAGAGGTGCAAAACTTGGCCTCTCTCTCTCTCTCTCTCTCTCTCTCTCTCTCTCTCTCTCTCTCTCTCTCTCTCTCTCTCTCTCTCTCTCTCTCCAGTCACGTGGAAGTGCTCCTTCTCACATTACACGCCGCCGTGTTTCTCCAATCGGCTGGAACATATTAAGCCCCCGCCACCCACCCCCAAAAAAAAAATAAATAAATAAATAAATAAATAAATAAATAAATAAAGAATCTCTGGAGCGCACGCGACACCACGTCGCGCGGCGGGCTGATCCGTCACTTCCGCTCCTCGCGGTGCTCCATCACGGCGACGCCTGTCACTCGCACCCCGGGCCGTAAACTGACTCTGCGCCATATGTCGGAATCCCCGCCGCATCCCACCACGCCTGGGGCTTGTGTGTGTGTGTGTGCGTGTGCGTGTGCGTGTGCGTGTGTCTGCAGTGGGTCAAAGAATCCATTGGGCCCCTTGTTTGTTTGAGCGATCAGTCCGACTCTATGCAAATGTTGAGCGTGCATGCGACTGATTGACATAAATGGAATGTATATTTTCAACACAGACAGAAGAGGTGCACGCGCATCTGTGCGTGTGTGTGTGTGTGTGTGTGTGTCCGTGTTTATGATGTTTCTGAGTGGTTTCACACATGCATATTTTATGCACGCTGGCTTGTGTTGTCGTGTGTGCGTGCGCGTCAGGCGGAGGCTCATTGGCATGCGGGGCTGTCTCCGGTGCCCCCCAACCCCCACCCCACCACACCACACCCGTGGTGCAGGACGGGATAGGAAGCATCTGTCACCTCTGCAGAGATCCAACAGCAGCAGTAGCGCCGCTGACATTATTAAAACCCTTCAGCTGCTGCAGCGCCACCTGGTGGAGAGACACAGAGAGGGAGGGAGGGAGGGAGGGGGGGGAGAGGAGGTGTGGAGGAGGGCATTCCCATTGGCAGGAGGACTGAAAGGCTTGCGAACACCAGATTGATTAATCTGGGCAGGTGGGGGGGGGGTAACGGTTGCTGTAGCAACCAGCCACCCAACCATCTTCCTCCTCCCTCCAGGTCTCCATCCACACCTGTGGGTAGGTGCGTGAAGGGGGCGTGGCCTCACCTCTACATCAGGAGGATGATGTCATAGCTGCAGGGGCAGAACAGAGTCAGCCAGTCGTCGTCATCGTAGTGGGAGAGATTAGGAAAGTTGGTTTGGTGATTTACTTGATGTGAGCTGGAAGGTCAGCTGACCATCAGCCATGACCTGATTCCACTTCTGATCGGCGACATTGTGTCGACAGCCTCCACCTCAGTTTCAGTCAATCTGGAGGAAGGAATAACTGAGATGAATCTGCTGCAAAACAGGAGGAAGTCGAAAACCAGGAGGAAGAGTTGCACAACAGTGACACAAGTGAAGCTGCTACACAAGACAGGCACACATCTTCGCATACGCGGTGTGTGTGTGCGCACATGTGCATGCGTGTGTGTGTCCTCCGGGTGTCATTGTGCAGCAGTATAAATCAGCTGGCTTTGCGAGCGCCACTAAATTAGCTCCTTTTAATTGTGTTGGTAATGAATGAGTCTAATTAGTCGAGGTTCTTCCTCCTCCGCCGGAGCCGCACCTCCCCTGCTCCCTCCATCCTTCATCTCCCTGCAGCCTGGAGGGACAGGAGGGGATCTCCTCCTCCTCCTCCTCCTCCTCCGAGGATCTCCTGCCCCTCCTCTGCTCCTCTGAACTGCTGGTCTGAACCTCGCTTTGCGGCGAAGCTCGGATCCAAAGGGTTTTGATCTTGAACTCAGTCTTGACCTGCATGAAAGAACAGACAGATCAAACATCTCATTCAATTCTGCCTGAAGCTCTGAAAGAGAGAAAAGCCTTCAGTTCCTCCTCTGCTGCTGTTCTTGACCTGCTGAGATCAGACTGAGCAGCTGCAGCATTCACAGTGACTGACACTGTTCACCAGCAATCTGGTTGGTCTGGTCATGTCTTTGCTTTTTTTCAGGATGTGGATCAGGATGTGATGCCCAAATCAGGTGTGTCCAGTTGTCTAGGTCCTGGTTGGTCCTGGTGGTCCCAATCCTGGTTAATCCTGGTTGTCCAGGTCGTGGTTGGTCCTAGTTGTCTGGGTCCTTGTGGTCCAGGTCCTGGTTGGTCCTGGTCGCCCACGGCCTGGTTGGTTTTGGTTGCCCAGGTCCTGGTTGGTCATGGTAGTCCAGGTCCTGGTTGGTCCTGATTGGTCATGGTGGTCCAGACCCTGGTGGTCTAGGTCCTTGTTGTCCAGGTCTTGGTTGGTCCTGGTTGCCTAGGTCCTGGTTGTCGAGATCCCAGTTGGCCCTGGTGGTCCAGATCCTGGTGGTCCAGGTCCTGGTTGTCCAGGTCTTGGTTGGTCCTGGTTGGTTTTGGTTGTCCAGCTCCTGGTTGGTCCTGATTGTCCAGATCCTGGTGGTCTAGGTCCTGATGGTCCAAGTCCTGGTTGGTCATGGTAGTCCAGGCCCTGGTTGGTCCTGGTGGGCCAGATCCTGGTGGTCTTGGTGGGCCAGATCCTGGTGGTCCAGGTCCTGGTCAACCATAAAGGTGGAAACATCACTCCCAGCTAATCAGTCCAACTAACCCTCTTGTCTACATCCATGTAGTGAGAAGTTGATCTGAGGGTGATGATGTCATGTTTCCCGCCTGCTGCACTGCCTCCGATCTGACGGGCAAAGGGGACGGGCGTGAGTGAGTGACGGAGGGGGCGGGGCCGACGACTTCCGACGGCTTCCGACAGCGGCTGACGTCCGGCGGCCTGATAAGCTCAGACAAAACTGAAAAATGTTGCCGCAGGCGGATCCATGAGCTGATTAGGGGCCGGCCTTCGATCTGGACCGGCGCCGATCCATCAGTGTCGGCCGCCGCCCCCTTTAGCCCCCTGCCCGGGTGTCAGCTGGTCACATCGCTGCTGGGACCTCGCCAATCTCTGTCAACCCACATGAGCCTCGGCCCGGGACACACACACACACACACACACACACACACACACACACACACACACACACACACACACACACACACACACACACACACACACACACTGAGCAGTGCCTCCTAATCACAGCAACAAACATGATCAAGCATTTACACCAGCGCTGCCTGTATACACACACACCACACACACACACACACACACACACACACGCAGGTTCCCATCACTCCATTGTAAAATGTGACCCCACCCCCTCCGCTGCTCCTCCTCCTCCCTCGCCCCCACCCCTCCCCCTCGTCCCTCGGTCACCAATCAGGACCACTTTGTCAAGGCACAGGTAACCGTGACGACTCTAATCCCTCGGCAATCGGCCGCTCATTTATCACCGCTGGGGGAAGGAGAGAGAGAGAGAGAGAGAGAGAGAGAGAGAGAGAGAGAAGAAGAGAGTGTGTGTGTGTGTGTGTGTCCGTGTGTCACAGACAGGGGGCAGCGGTGCAGACAAATGGCCCCAAAAATTCAGTATTAATCAGCAACTGATTTGCTGCCCCCACGTTAAAGCCAATACCACTTAACGAGTGAGGAGAGAGGGAGAATGAGAGAGGAAGGCTGGGAAGGGGGAGGAGGGGCAGCAGGAATACGGTTAGAAAACAAGAGAAGAAGAAATGATGTGAGAAATAAAGGGAATGGATGAAGGGAAATGTGGACGGAGTGATTGGAGGAAAAGAAAAAAAAAAAGGAGTCCAGAGAGCTTCTGTCGGCTGGTTGGTGTATAAAACGCTGCGTAAGATAAGGTAACACACACACACACACACACACACACACACACACACACACACACAGCACAGCTCTGTTGATTTGTCACTGGAGTTGATCAATAGTCGTGATGGAAACAGAATCAGCTCAGATGGATTAAACGTCCCAGTAGCTCTGACGTTATTTTCCCATTAAGAGAAGGCTAATCATTACACACACACACACACACACACACACACACACACACACACACACACACACACACAGGAGTGCATACTTATGGTCACGTCTCAACGCTGCTCTGTATCAATTGTAAAGTGCGACTATCGCAACACAAACAGGCCTTTTCTGCGCGCACACACACACACGCAGACAAACTAAACCACAGATATGTACACACACTCATAAGCAAATTAACACACACACACACACACACACACACACACACACACACACACACACACACACAAACTAAACCACAGATATGTACACACACTCATAAGCAAATTAACACACACACACACACACACACACACACACACACACACACACACACACACACACACACACACACAGAAACAAAAGCCCACTCATCACCGCCTCTGTCAACACAGTAACACTGTAAAAGTTTTTTTTCTTTTTTTCCCCCGCCACTTAATTACGGCCGTAAATCGCGACTGAAACAAAGTGGAGCCTAATGTTTGCGGACGGCCGCCGCCGTGATTCATGGGAAACCATATTTATGGCCGTGCACGTGCGTGTGTGTGGGTTTACTGCACGCGAACCGGCCCGTCTGGATTACAGCGAGGAGACGCCGTAAAACGTTGCTGGCTGATTGGCTGGCTGCAGGTTTTTGGGCCGCATTCCATTTTTTTTTCTTCTGGATTCCTGATTTCGGTCCAGATGGGACAAAAACATTTCAAACTGCTGCTCGTTTCCTGTCAGCGGGCCAGAACAAACAGAGACATCTCGGTAAAAAAATGTTTTTAAAAAAAGGTAGCGTACGAAACCGTTTCTGCACGGCAATCAAGGTCGCTGAGGGGCGAAGGGCGAAGAGGTGCATAGTGGGATGTGTGGTGCGGGAGGGGGGGACTGCAGCAGCAGCACCAGTGAGGCTCTGCAGGGGAGGAAGTCTGACACCATCTGCTGCAGACTTCCTGCTGCCCCCCCAGACCCCCCATCCCCACCTACCATCAGCTCACCTTCACACACACACACACACACACACACACACACACACACACACACACACACACACACACACACACACACACACACACACACACACACACACACACACACAGCTGGAAGCCTGCTGGCTGGGACTTGATTGCAGCTTCATATTTTTGTTCCACTCGACTCCTGCAGCCATCACACGCCTCACATTGACTGTAGCCACACTGCAACCAGCACCAGCAGCAAGCGAGTGAGCGAGTGCACACATGAAAGCGACACGCCGTATCCGCGCACACACACACACACACACACACACACACTGTGAAAGGGTCTCTTCTAATGGATTCTGAAGATTCCAATTTCCCCTCTGCCACCAAAGACAGAAAACCCTCTGAGCTCAATTACCCCTGTCTCTCGCTCGCTCTCTCTCTCTCTCTCTCTCTCTCTCACACACACACACGCACGCACAGAGCACCAATGTGGACCTTAAGCTGCTGTGACAGTCTGAGAATCACACAATCAAGAGGAGAATCAGCCAAAAGCTGGATTTTATGTGATGGGAGACAAGGTGGGGAGGGGGGAGGGGCTTCGGTCCAGGATGGAGGTGGTGGTGGGGAGATAAGGGGCGGGGGGGTAAAGGACCTCCAGGAGGTGATGCAGGTCCTCCACACGACCCACTGGTCCAGAAACCTTATTAAGTCCCACCACCATTGGCCCCTCCCCACTCCACGCCTCCGGCTATGACCAGTCAGCGGGCGGGGCCTTGACTGCAGGTGGGGGAGTGGGAGGGGGGGCAAAACAATGTAAATTACAGCCGAGGCTCCTTCTTTGTCTGGTCGGCCTTTTGAACAGGATAATTACAGTTCTATTCATTCTGGCCGAGCCGGGACGATACATCACGGCGCCGCCGCCGCCGCCTCGCACCACGTGATGAACGTCTCCTGCTGGCCATGAGGAGGCCGGGTTAACGGACCAGTCTGACGCCGGCTCTCGCCGCCGAGGGGCCTCCAATAGCTGCAGACTGGGAAGAAGGAGGTGCGGGGGGGTGGCGGGACCTGGGTGACACCTCACCCTCCCGCAGGGCAGCGAGGCGGCGGCGGCGGAAGGGAAGGAGAAGATAAAAAGAAGGGGGGCATCTATTATTCAGCGACCCCCCCACCCCCCTCCCTCCGTATGCAGGCCATTAAAAATAGGAAATCCATGGAGGAGACAAATGGATTCTAAATGAAGCTGCGGGAGGAGATAGGCACCCTGTCACACACTGCCGCTGTCGTCGTCTCCCGGGGGGATTCATCAAACTCACACGCCGGCGCCCGGTCAGGAGGGGAGGGGGGGGTTCCGGGGGACCTCGGAACGGACGGACGGGTGGACGGACAGACGGGTGGGAAGTGTTTACTTCCACATCCAGGAAGAGAAGAGCCCCACCGGATACTTTCCGACCCCACCCACCCCAACGGTGGACTGTTCTCCCACCTGGCGTCTGGCAGAAGGTTCTGTAGCATCTGCTGCAGAACAGCCAGACTCACTGACAGTTACCTCCCCCTAGTACTTCTAGTATTTATACTGGAAGTATAAATTTATACAATTTATACTTACATATTGCTAGTGTTTCTGTATGTAAGATAAATACATTTCAGTGCAATATTTTTCTGACCCCTGTACATAAGACAACTATATTTTTATTCTATTTATTCTATTCTACCACAATCGTACCTCCAAATAATGCAATAATCCGCACCCTTGTTACTACGACATTTTCTGTTCATACTGTGTTTGGATTATTGTTTTGTAGTTTTAGTTTTTACATTTTAAATGATACAGTATGGCAACGGGTTGCTGCACTCCGGAAGCCGAACAACATTCTGATGCAATGGCAATGAAGAAAGTCACAGTCTAAATGCTGGAATGCTGAAACACTAGCTATGTTTACATGTTTACATGCGCAAATTTCTCCAATCCGATCTAAACCTTGGATGATCGTACAGTCATTTCCAAATCCACTGTTTACATGGACACTAAATAAAATGATCCGATCACGACGTGCATGTACATGCACCAAGCGTTTAATCAGAATAAATCCTTTGGGCGTGCGAGTAGTTGTCTCCAGTCATTTTCCGGAAATAGTAGTAGAAGAAGAAGCTGTACGTCCGCCAGTTTTGTAAACAAACGCTGCGTTGTCTGCGCTGAACAGTCAATGGCTGCTGCGAGAGCAGGAAACAGGGTGGAAGGCACCACAGAAAGAGACTGAGGTCAACAAAGGTCACTGAAGGTCACTGCTGTGGTGAAACTCCGCTTTTCCAAACACTCCCAGTTCCCCAGAACCGGGCTGTACTGCTGCTCCTGGAGTCATGGCCAAGTTAAGGCGTTGCCACCTGCTGGCAGTCCGAGGTAGCAGAGTGGGCGGAGCCACAGAACCACAGCAGACACTAACCAAACATTCAAGGGAAATTCCCAAAAGAAAGGCGTGAAGTTTTTTCTGAGTTTCTCTGTGTGGCGGAGTCACAGTGGTAGAGTAAACACCATGTCCACACACACACACACACACACACACACACACACACACACACACACACACACACACACACACACAGTGTGTGCACGGTCCTGTTGTTTGGGATGTTATAAATGACGCCATTAAAATTAACGACAAAAGTAATTAGCATTTAATTAGGAAGTGATGACTTGAAACGACTGTCACAATTAGCCCCCGCCCACATTACGGCTGACCCTGGCCCCGCTTATGGCCCCTCCCCCCAACCGTCCCACTGCCCGCGGACAAGGTATTCTCTGATTAATGAAGCAACTCTGCAATGCTGCTGAGCCTGAGTCGACAAGTCCTGGGGCAAGGGGCGGGGCCGACGAGAAGGGGCGGGCCTCGGGGGCGGGCCCAGTCAGACGGGACCTTCTCTGAGAAAGACTTCAGTGACTGTTGCAGCCAAAGATAGAAAATGAGAGAAAAAATAGCTGGTTTAGCTTTAGTGTGTGTGGTGTAGTGTGTGTGTGTGTGTGTGTGTGTGTGTGTCTCTCTCGCTCTCTCCTTCCTGTGATGGATGAGTGACAGTCGGCGTGGCAGCTCATCTCCTCTCGGGCTGCCGGGTGACGGAGAGAGATGTTACGGCGCCACGACAGCGCAACCGACACACTGGCAGGCAGGCGTCACACACACACACACACACACACACACACACACACACACACACACACACACACACACACAGCCGCAGGACGTCCACCTGTCTCACGCTAAACTCCGCCCCTTTTCCCCAGCTCATCCCTGTTGCCAGTAAAGTGAGCCGTCTCTCTGTGGGCGGCGACCTCCTCGGAGCGGCCCCCCCCACACACACACACACACACACACACACACACAGGATCGATGTGAAGATTTCACACACCTCTGGGGCAGGAGACACGGAGGACGAGGAGGAAGAGGAGGAAGAGGAGTGTCCCAGCCTGGAGGGCCTGGGGAGGGGGGATGGAGGGATGGGGCCAGTTGGGTCCAGAGAGATGGAGCTTCTGGGAGTCAGTGGGGGGGTCAGGAGGAGGAGGAGGAGGAAGGAAGGGGTCTTTTGATTTAGGCTGTCAGGGCGCCAGTTGGGTCCAGAGAGATGGAGCTTCTTCCTGAGTCAGTGGGGGCCGATAAGTCATCGGACAGAGATGTAGGAGGAGGAGGAGGAGGAAGAGAAGAAGGTGGGAGGGGGAGGAGGAGGAGAAGAGACGAGGGAGGGAGGAGGAAGAAGAGGATGAGGAGGAGGAGAGAGCGAGGAGGAGGAGGATGGTGGGAAGAGGTGGAGTAGGTGGAGGAGGGGGAGA
>CM020502.1:30141443-30176443 GCA_009823395.1 Thamnaconus septentrionalis | reverse complement strand
GACAGCTTCATTATGGCCTGTGCACAGGGAGACAACAGCATGGGGAGGGGGGTGGTATGGGGGAGAGAGGGGAGGGGCAGATGGGGGAGGAGGGTGGCGGGTTCACTGTCGGAACGGCCCACGTCTGAAGGAGGTGGGGGGTTGGAGGGGTTAGAGGGTGAAGGGTGGGAGGGGTCTCTTTTAATGAGCATTCGCTTCTGTCATCACTCATTTCACTTTACAGGTGAGTTAGCCTGACTAACACACACAAACGCACACGCTCACACACCTATCTCAAAGGTAAATTGTTTATCCATATCTATAAATCACGTTCACATTCTGTTGGGTTTACTTGGAGTAGCAACAGCAGCAAGCAAGCAGTACCAGGGTGAGTCGGTACGTGGCAGCACTCCACGTCAATCACGTTCACACGCAAAACTAGCCTCACTCATGTAACGTCTGTAAAACAAGTAGCGGAAGAAGCCTTTGCAAGTCGAGTCAACTTTGACCATGGATGTATGATAAGAGCTGGATACCGGACTGGCAATATGGCGGGGCACAGAGTTTTCCCATGGCCACTCGAGGTACTGCAGCAAAAAAAATCTAAATGAAACTACACAAAGACGATCGCACAATGCTTTCGATTGTTTGTTATTTTTTAGCTCTAAAGTATAGTTTGAAGGTGCCTGTGCCGTTTGTCATTGTACAGGCAGGCATTGCGCCAATTACAATGCCCATCGTTTGTAATACTGTGATACTGTGCTGAAGAGATAGGTTACAGAGAACCAAATGCTAAATCATGCTTTTTCCTCTTTTACAGATGGAATGTCGATAGAATATTGGCTTTCCACAGAAGTTCGAAATTAAGGCACTAAGGAACTAATTAGAAATATGCAGTGATGTTCATAGTCCACAGTTGTTTCAAAAAAAAATATATATTATTCAGTTGCACATTGATCATTAATTTAATACAAAACCTGATGATAACGTGAATATTTAAATAAAAAAAACTAATTTTACATTTTTTTCAAAAAAGATAACAAACATAACACACATATCTACACACATCTACATTGAATTTTGTACGCTGCCGTTCTCATCATACATCCATGCCATGGTCCTATTAGTTTCTATCTTTCTATTCACGTTGAGTCCATTCGTGGTTCGTAAGCGCGCACTTCTGTCAGTGACATTCTGCGCAATTGTTCTGACTTGCAGAGGCGTTCCGAAAAGTGACGCTACTGCGAATGCTCATTGGCCCACTAATGCGGAAGTCACAAACTTTTTCGCCGTATGCGCTGGGTGAGCAACTTCATTCAAACGAATAGGCCGCCATCTTGGAGTCTGGTGGCCTGAGTTTGACGTTAGCATCTCGCAAAAATGTTGAGTTGACTTCCGGTTCAGCCTCGAACAGCAGTCAAAACCAAACAACACAGCAGCACCCTCACCTGTGTGACGCAGACAGCTCCATCTGAGCCGTCACGGTTGACTCTCTCTCCCATCAGGCTGACTTTAATATCCGATTCGGTTCATTAGCACCGTCACCGGTCGAACTCTTCTTCTTGTTATCGTTTGCTGTGAATAACTGGGCGCTGCTGCCTCCGCTGCTAGCCGTTAGTACTGCACGCCCGCTGCTGCTCGGCTGAACCAGGTCACAAACTCAGGTCAGCAGCAACTCGTGCGGTCGTGAGTGACCACGTGCCGGTAGATATGAAACTCACACAGGTCATGTGTTGCTGAGTCAATAGGTTGGCGCGCGAGCCTCCACTTGTTTGCTCCCCGCGTCGTTAGCATCAGATCAGCTCTACTGGTTGACAATCGACTTGATCAAGGTCCCACCCCCTTTTCAACTTCTGCTCGGCCGTATTGGTCGAGAGTGGAAGTTGTAAAATAGTAACTTCTCACACACATATTGTCTGAGAAAGTTAGTATGTACATACATATTAAATTGACTAATAATACAATTAAAATACAATTACATCCCATCCCATTATATTATATAATGTTATATAGTAGTTCATAACACTTCAAACACCGTTATCCTTACTTGCCACTTTTTAAAAAAATATATTTTTAACTTGTAATTTAGTATTTTTATATATTCTTAAAACTTAAATTTAACTGCCACTTGACACTTTTTTTAAATTCTCTTTTTGACTCTTTATTCCTTCCACACCAACATTTCACTGCCACGTAACGTGATGTGACAAATAAAATCTTTTGAATCGTTGAATAAATTATACTATATTTAGACATTTAAATATTTTATTTTTACACACCAGAAATTACAAGCGGAACATCCACCTCTCACAACAGGAGGCACTGCTCTGAAGGAAGTCAATGACTTCAAGTACCTGGGCTCATGGGTCAACTCGACAGAATCTATTTTATCATCTTTTATCAGATCTAAAAGTGAGGAAGGCACTGGCATGGAGGGCCCTGAATGGCCAGGCCAGTACAGGAACTCCAACCTCCCCCGACAAACCAAACTCAACTTCTTCTATGCGACGGTAGAATCTGTTCTCCTGTATGCCAGTGAATGCTGGACCCTGATGCCAACCCTGCAGAAGTGCTCAACATCAGCAAGGGCACGTTACCAACGAGAATCTGTATGGTGGAATATTCAGGGTGAGCGACAAAATAGCAGCAAGGAGAATGAGGCCACCACCAGAACCATCAAGGTTCCTGTGATGTCTCCACGCCCCCTACTGGAGGTTTACGACAGCTGCAGAGCCTTCGCTCAAAAGGGCCCGCCCTGTTGCCCTGGATCGACTGTCACGCCACTTCAAGGACGTTTGGACTCAGCTTAAGTAGTACGTTTTGTGAGCGCAATAATGACGTCACCTTCAAAATAAAGGTCGTTGATAAAAGAAATGCACTCCGATAAAATAACATTTTATAAATATGCATGCGTCAATTCCAATAAATATGACGTCATTATGACGTCGACTAGTAACGTCTCTTCAAATCTTGAGTTTTATTTTCTTAAAAAAAAAAGAGCAATTTATTAAGCTGTTCACAAAAGTTGCACCTAAAAGTTTTCAGATATTTTCCTTTAAAAAAAAGAGAACAAAACATCCAAAACAAAAAAAATCTTTGCTAGTCTTAGTGCAAATAAAAATATAGATAACAAATATTTAAGAAATCAATACAAATGTAGATGCACATTTTTTTTAAAACACCTTTTGTTTTTCTTTTCTTCTTCTTTTTTTTTTACAAATGCAGAATCAGTTAAATCACAGGAAGGGAGAAAAAATAAAGAATTTCATAAAACAAGTGTGCAGAAGAAGGAAAAGCGCTGGAGTCGGAGGATAAAACTGAGCTTTGACACCAGCGACGAGTCAACTGACGACAGAGGAGGGTGAGTTTTCTTGTTTTGTTTTATCAGGAAGAAGCTGATAAGTCATCAAGGAACTCCAGGCTGGAGCTCAATGAGCGGGATTAAAGGTCCTCACAGTCGCAGGGTGACTCCACAGGTCCTAGAAGGGCGTCGGGCTGCCCTGCAACGAGGCGTCCACACTGGCTCCAAATCCCGAGGACGACGTGCTGCTGCCAGAGGATGATGATGATGAAATCACCAGCACTCCACCCGAAAGCAGGCAACACTTCATTCTTTAAAATAAAATAAATAATAAATCTCACTTCCATAGGTTTTTTGTTGTTTTTTTTTACCTCTCGCAGTCGGATTCGCTGGACGCCTTCTCCTCCAGGTCCCTGCTGCCCGAGCGCTGGATGGCCTCGGCCACCGTGTACCTGGTCTTACCCCGGGCGCACCTCTCCATCCTGGGGATGGTCAGGTCCGACTGGAGGAAGAGGTGGAGCCGGCTGTCGGACAGCAGCAGGGGGACCTGCAGGACGCTGGAGGACACACACACACACACACACACACACACACACACACACACACACACACACACACACACACACACACACACACACACACACACACACACACACACACACACACACACACACACACACACACACACACACACTTTAATTTCTTCATCCTGACAGACATCCAGGAAACTGTAAATTTAGCCCTCTGTTTGCAGCCTCCTGTTAAAACTTGTGCTCTATTTCTCAGAGGGGGGAGGGGCCATCATGTTACAGAGAAAAAAACTGCAGCACATAGAAGAAGTAGTGAAGGACAGCCTGGATTCCAGGGAATTTGCTGACAGGACGGAAACAGCGTGTGTGTGTGTGGTGTGTGTGTCGGTGTGTGTGTCTGTGTGTGTGGGGGGGGCGGGGGGGCATAGTGCCTCTTTTCTTTTTTGCAAAGTATGGAAATTTTCCCTTTGAACTTTGACCCTGTCAGTTGTCTCAACTCACATTTCTAGAAAGTCCTGCATGCCCTTCATCCTCTGCAGGACACTGTCCATGTTCCTCAGTCTGAGGAAGGGATTCCACGGAGGCAGTTTGGGCAAATCTCTAGAAAAATTCCCCACATTCAAAACTATTTTTAAAAGAAAATCTAATGTAGACTAAAAAAAAAAAAAAAGTTTTTTTTAAATGAGGAATGTGATGGGGAAGTACATACAAAATGAGAGCGTTCTGCTCCAGACAGTGACGCAGCCACACAAACTCACTGTAGCACCGACGCACACAGGAGGTCTTCTTGCGGAAGCACATGCTGTTAGTCTGGAAGACAACAAGAGGAGACGCCATCAGCGGGGAGGCGGCGACAACAACACCTCCGACCCAGACTGCAGACACTTGCATGTAAGCAGATCTCGTAGTCGATGTGCGAGTGCCAGCGGTCGTCTTTCACCAGCCGGGGGTTCCTCACGCAGATGCTTATGAATTCCTGAGAAAGAGGAGGGGAAACAAAGAAAACATTGATTGAAAATGATTCTGGGTCGCCTCTGTTATCTGTGTGTGTGCGTTTGTGTGAAAGGTTGAGCCCTATAGACTCACATTTTTTGCAATGTTGTCGAGCATAGCATCCATAGCAGGAACGAAAGCCTTCCAGAGACAGACAGACAGACTTTGTTATATCAACAGTAGCAAATCATTAAAAAAAATGAATATGTGCAAAAAAACAACTCAAAGTTCGATCAAAATAAGGAGAAAGCCACACAGGTCAAAGTTCAACAGGGATCTGTGGCTATAGTCTTAATTTCTTCCCATGCTTCTATACGGTTACATAACATAATCTGATTACTTATGCTGCCATCTGATTATATACAGTTCACCTGCGCCGCTAATTAGCAACCTGAGCCTCCATCCACAGATTAGGATCAATTGGTTTCACCATTAAAGACACAATAATCAGCCATATAATAAAGATATGATCTCTTAAGAAGGCCTAAGTCCTGCTGGATCCTACCTTCCTCCTCCTGCAGCAGCAGCAGCAGACCCACACCAACAGCTCGCTGCTGTGTGTGTTTCTATGTGGGATTGTGTGTGTGTGTGTTTGTGCTAACGCTTGCAAGCGAGCTTGTATTCACTATTCACTGCCTGCAACAGGAAATCAACATTCCTCATAACACAAAAAACAGAAAGTGAAATGCAAAAAATATCTGCTTTCTTTCTTATAAAAAAATGGAAAGTAAAAGTAATGTAACTGGCTGAGCTGCACTGCAGAAAAACACTGAGAGTCAGTCAGCAATGTGCACCTGCCACTGATTCTTCTTCTCCTCCCCCTCCAGTGGAGGTTCTACAGTGATTGGCAGTAATTGGTATCACCTGGTGGGAGGAGCCGAGGCCAAGCCAAGCAGAGTTCTTCAGTGGAAGGAGGAAAACCTCCATTTTTATTTTTGTCTTGACAAAAACAAAACTACCACAACTCATAAGGATAAATAACCAAAATGACGAGTGACAACAGAGACTCAAAACAACGGGGAAGCTGCCTAAAACAGCTCCTCACACACTGTCGCCCTCACTAACAATCATCTCACTCTGTTCACGCACACATACACACGACTCAGTCACTGTGTAGTTTGTCAGGAGTTCTTACCCTCTGTGGAGTTTCTCCCACGTTGCTGAGCAGTGGTGCGGTGCGGCGCCGGGACTGAAGGTGAGAGAAGAGCGGAGTCTTTAACACCTCCATCGATCCCGACCTCCTACAGTTGAAAGTGCAGCCCTGCCGCTCATTACCATACAAAGCTGCTGCTCCGCTTATCAGCGGTCACACGTTTGTCTCCTGGCCAGCGGCAGCTTCCCTTCACCCGGCGCCTCTGGGAATGTGCTGACTGGGAAAAGTGCAAGAAGATGCAGGAGGTGGAGGAGGGGTGCCAGTTAGGCGTCTGCGTGGTGGTGTTTTTTTTTTCTCTTGCAACATGGCAACTTGTTCAGTTTCATCGGTATCACGAGGCAACGTGATCTTTGAAATCTTAAATATAACTGGAAATAACAATTTACATGGGGGTGGGGGGGGCAGAAATACTAAAGGCACTTCACTAACAAAACATTTGGGAGTCAGGATTTACAAGCTGACTGGGTCGTACAAGGAAAATTAAGGGCGACACAAAATTAACATTTTCCTGGACATTTTTCCAGGTCAAGGGTCTCATTTTATCTTTGTATATTCATTGTGTTGGGGAAGTGTCAGCTAATTAGGTCAGTGTTGTTTATCTGCCTTGGATAAGGCAGCACTGTTGTGTTGTTGAGGGTTTTTTCCTTCTGCGAGTGCTACTGTTGCCGTGGAAACCCCATCAGAAAACCCACATGTGCAGGTCCAAAGTCTCTCCTGGTGCTCTGCTGCTGGTCACGAGGCCTCCAGGCTCTGCTGCTCGCCCACACACACACACACACACACACACACACACACACACACACTACAGTATGCAGCCGTTTCGTAAAATCTTTAATACAACTTGAAATAATATTTACATTGGGTTTGAGATACAAAATGCACTTGATAACAAAACATTGGGAGACACAAAACAAACCACCACCTGGCGGCGCTATAAAGAGGGCTGGTCAACTTGGACCAGGCGGCCAACTTCTTTCTTTCTTTTGTTGTTGTATGCAACTCTGTCTGGCGGGGTAGAAGGTTACGTCAGGTCGTCTCTGACAGAGTGAAGCTTACAAACTATCGAAACACGAACCATCAAAAGACAGTCTGGGGCTCTCTGACAAACATCATCAACTAATATGTACAAAAGCAAAGCTCTCCTTGACTGCCGGAACGACCGGAGGACTCAAACACCTCCAACCAAAACAAATAAAGCAAAGCTAAAACTAATACAAGGCAGAAAGCAGGAGAACAATCCTGAGGAGACAGAGGGTCGAAGGTAGTGTAAAGGACAGGTGGGGGCAGGGGGCGCTACTGAGCTTCATCTTCTGGGCAGGAGTGCCATGTCAGTCGCTCTTCATAGAAGGCAATGACCACCTGGGGGCAGCGCACGTTGGCCTCGCGGGCTGGAACCAGGTCGGCTTCATCAGAGTCTTTCCTGCAGGAGGAGACCAGGGAGACGCAGAGTGAGAAATAACAACACTCAGCTCATCATGTTAAAGGTCCAGCGTGCGAAATTCTTTAAGGAAGCCCACCTGCCGGCGCGTTTCGAAAAAATATTGCATGTTCTCCTCCGTCCAAACACAACGCCCCAATTTTCACTTGAAGTGAACAGGTCACGTGACCCCGTACGTCACGTCCGGTGACGTGTAAATGTGAATAAAGTGTTTCCACGACACTTGCAATATAGCTCTGTATAGACAAGTCTGAAAAACCACCTGATGAGAGCGATATTTGAGGTTTTTCCAAGTTTAGGTTTCCATGAGCAGTTTTTTGTTGTGATAGTTAGGTTTTGAACAACTCTAGGGGTCATGCAAACGCAGCTGTAGTCTTCGTCTACTAAGTGGTCACAGCAAAATTCTTGTAGAACTGTTGACTTGTAGAATCTTGCTCCTTATTGCAGCTCGACAACTTTGGAGAACAGGTGGTCTTGGCATTGGCAAATAATGGAAGTTAACGGGTGTCGTCATTAAGTTTGACATACCTCCATTTTTAGTTTTTGTCCTAGCTCCTATTTCCTGCCAATTTTTAATCAATCTTTAGTTAATTCCAGTTCAGATCGCTGGGTTGACTAGTTGAGCCACCAATGCTGTGAAGTCACGTCCGCCCACACAATAGCAATAGCGCCGCCTTTTGGTTTAACAGCTAAACTTTAACAGCCGAATTGTGAAATACCTTTTGCCATCAGTGTTAAAACCTGTCATCCTTTTAGGCTGCGAGACCTTTTCAAAATTAGGATATCCATGTTTTGTGTTTCATGTCCACTTTAATATTAGCCAAGGATTGGGATCAATCTTTTATTTTTCATCGTCATAGCATTCATATATGTAATGCGTCCATTCTTTTCCTCCTGCGCACTCACCACTTCATGAGGAACATCAGCTCCCCGCTGCTGTCAGTGGCTCCGATGATGCGCTCGGGATCCAGGTTCCTGGCGAACCCGCGTGGTTTGTCGGCCTGTGATTTGGGTGACATGATGTCAGAAACTGGGACATTCACTCGACTAGGTCACCAGGGGACTCTTGGGAGTCACTCGCCTCCTTCTTCTTGCCGTCAGTTTCCGGCTCGTCCGCCGGCGCCTTCCTCTTCACGGGAGCTGGCTTCTCCTTGATGCTCTTCTGGGCTTCCAGAAACTGGGAGATGAGCTCCGGACAGTCCAGGTTCTCCTCTGGCTCCCAGGTGTTGTCGGCACTGAGCAGAGAGGGGGAATCGGACACAAACACATGAGCGCTGACAATCAACACGTTTCCTCGTCCATGAAACAACAACAACACGGCCATTGTGCATGCCGACTATGGGAGTGAGAGAGCTTGGCACGGACCCCTACCAAGGGCGGCACTTCCGGCTCAGCGGGTGTCCTGGACAACTCACTCTGTGAATCCCTTCCACTTGAGAAAGAACTCCACTTTGCCGTGGACGACGCGCTGATCCATCACTTTCTCCACCACGAACTCCTCGGGCTCCTCCGCAGTCTCCTGCGAGTCCTTCTTGCCCCGCTGCCTCTTCCCCATGGTATTCACTGGAGGAGGGGGGAGGGGTTGGAGAGGGTTAGCTGGGCATGGACGGACGGACGCCGCCTCGTTTCTCCTCCTCGCCGAGTTCAAACAGAGGAAGGAGATTAAAAAAAAAAAAAAAAAAACCCTGCGAGCAGCCTGCTGCAGCCGACGGTGCCGCCTAGCTACCCGAGCTAACACTAGCTTGCTCCGCACGCTACCAGCAGCAGCAGCGAGCGGTGCGGGAGTTAGCCAGCGACATTTAATAACCACGTAAAGAGGGAACAGAAGTGCCCGAAGCTGCCGAAACTCGTGTTTCTGAAGGAGAGGAAGAGAGCGATATATTTTGTGCAACGTTAAGTCGCGATAACACAAATACTGGCTCCGAGCTGTACAATAAAGTTTTTGTTTTTTTTTGCTAGCTTGGTTAGCTTTGAACTTTTAACCGTGGAACGCCGCACGCTAGCAAGATTTGAGTGGGGACAAAAAAACCTCAAGTGAACCACGTAGAACCTTAAAGCCACTCGCTCAACCTCTATGAGCAAACCTGCTCCATGTTAAAAGGCTCCACGGTGCATCGTTTGTATCAAGCTAGCTCAAAGTTAGCCTAGCCCCCTGCAGCAACGGCGGCGGGTTGTTCACGCGCCGAAAGTGAACACAGATTACATTTTGAAACGAATTGCATTGTTGGAACCCCCAAAATAGCAGGACCTACTTGAGAGATGTGGTCTTACCACACGAACAACCGTTGTGTTATTGTTAAATCGAGCGAGCGGTACTTGTTTCTGCAGAGCAGGCGCCAAGAACTGTGTGTTCTTACGGAAGCCGAGAAGTGAAGGAAATGGGCCCATTTGTCGCGCATGCGCACTACTCTCTGAACGGCTCAGCGGTCTTTTCGCGCGGTCAGTGTTCCAAAGCAAGCAGTAAATCCACGCCCATATACAATAACTAGTATTTTCTTTTCCCCACTTCGATTAATTTAATTCCATATAATATAATGAATGATGTTTTAGGCAAAGTGCTTCAAAGAAAATAATTTACTTTAAGTGGAAAAACAGAAAATCGATCATAATTTTTTATCCACGGCTCCAGTCTTAATGTGCAACCGTAAACTAACCATCACTGCATTACATCATACATTTACTTATTTGCTCCTACAAATACCATTTCATTAAGAAATGTAATGAATTATGAAATATAATTTAGCCAAGGCTCTGTGGCAGTTCAACGAACCATGATTCCTTTTTTAAGACAGTCACTGTAGTCACGTGAGACAAGTTTTCTTTGCTTTTTTTTTTTTTTATTTTTAAATGGGGTTGGTGGGAAATCAGGGTCCGCACAAGCATTCCAAAATCAAAAAGCACACCATCACCATGGAACAGTCACCGCACAATTATAAAAAAAAAAAAAAAAATGCTCTCAGCAACAAGGAAAAACAAAGAGTAAACTCTCAGCCAAAGCAGGGAATTAAATAAAATAAAAAATAAAAAAATCACACTGTGAAGACCAGGAGGGAAAATAAGAAAGGGGTCACACTTGTTTAACTCTCTGCACTTTATCTAAACACTCACTCAGGTGGCGGTAAAATACTGTTCATTTGAACTAAATCTTTAAATTCAATTTATAATCTCAAACATACCAGGCCTTCAGATCCAAAACAGCAAACTATGCTGTTAAATAGAGTGGTTGATTGTATATTTTCTTCCCCAAACAGGATGATAAAGGTCCACTACGAGCCAATATAATAGTGAAGAATTTGTGGTAAAAATGTGCACTTGCAGCCCCTAAAAAAAAGGGCTTGTTTTAACTTAGCCAAAAAAGGACAAAACTAAGGCGTGAGGTAGAAAACAACCTGTGCAAACTTTGTAGAAAGCAAAATTGCACTTAAAAAACACAACTGACATAATTTAAAAATAAAACGCCATATTTTGAAAACAAAACAAAAAGCTGGTAATGCGTCCCTGTCAACCACAAACACACATTAAAAATATATATATTTATATATCCAATGTAAATGAAGGCCTTTTCAGTTTCATCATTGGTATGGTTAACTGTCATTAAGGTCATAAAAAGTCATTGTTTTTATTTTTCACTTCATTTTTTAAAATGACTCCCTAAAGACTCAAGTCATCAAATAAAAACTTAAATATTAAATCTGTAAACTTTAAAGAGTCTCAATGCATCCTCCTACTTCCCTTCCCTTCCCCCCCCTCCCTCCCAGTCAGATTACCATTGTTAAGAATTGTGAACTAAAGGAACCTGTCTGCGAGGTTCAGGACCATGGGAACTGGCCTGGCAATATTGGCAGGAAGGCGATTCTTTTTCCGGTGGCCACTCGAGATACTGCAGCCAACGCCGCATACATCCCAGAAAAGCCTTGCCCCCCCCCCCCCAATTCGACCACAGCGCTAAAAGAAGCGCCTGTATAAGGGCTGACAGGACGACCTTTGACCTCAAACGCAGTTCATTAAAAACAACACAAAACAAAAAAATCATAAAGGCCCTGCGTGATGTCACGGCGTCATACGTGCTGCTGCTGCTGCTGGGCTCCTTCTGATCGGCTGATGCATGATGGGAAGTGCTATGGGCCGCCACATTGGATCCCGGGAGGTTGGGTGGGTGGGTTGGGGTCCCTGTTCAGAACCAGTTCAGGAGGTTCAGAAACGTTCACGGACACAACGCGTCACCTCGGTTTTTTTTTTTTTTTTTTACTGCAAAAGGTCAAAAGGTCAACTGCGAGTGCCGGGGGATCACTCTTGGTCGCGGGTGCTCTCCACGCTAAGCGCTACGCCGGGTGACGCAGGGAGGGCGACGACCCAACTTTGCGTCGAGGCTCCTTGTTGGGCCAGCAGCAAACAGTCCAGTGTGTCAGCTACAATCTCTCCCCTCACACTAACAATGTTTGTGTGTGTGTGTGTGTGTGTGTGTGTGTGTCTTTCTTTTTTTTCTCTTTTCTTTTGTTAATTCAGTCTCCAACAGTTCAAACCTCAAGTTTACAAAAGAAGATTCACAAAGCAGAGTCAGACCACCTCGTCTGAAGACGCCTGGAGATTAAAAAAAAAAAAAAAAAAAAAAAAAGAAAATCAAAGTCTTCTTTATAAAAAACAAAAAAACAAAAACAAAAAAAACATCACTTCTTTTTCTTCTTCTTCCTTTTGTCCGTGTTACTCCGGGCAGCGGCGGCGGCCCGTCTGAGGGGCCGGGCCAGCACCTCCCCGTCGGGGCCCACCTCCAGGGCGAAGGCCTCGGGATCCAAGGGCCGGCCCGCCTCGTCCCGGGCCCCGCCAGCAGCAGGCGGCTCAGCTGCTCCACCTGCTGGCGGGCTGCGTCGGCGCTCTTGGCCACGCGCTTGCTCTCCTGGCGCAGCGAGTGGCGCAGCGCGTGCAGCTCGCTCACCTCCTCCTGCAGCCGCGCGATGGCATCCATCTTGCGGCGGCGGCGGCAGTTCTGCGCCGCCAGCTTGTTCTTGCCGCGGCGCCGGATGTCGCGCAGCAGCGCCACCTGCTGTGGCGTGAGGCCGCCGCCCTCCAGCGCCTCCAGGAACTCCTCCACCGGCATGTCCACGATCTGCCGCGCCGAGAAGGGGATGCACATGGCGCGGGCGCGCAGCTCGTCGCGGCTGGGCTCCGCCCGGCCCAGGGCCCCGCCCACCTCCTCCTCCTCTTCCTCCTCCTCGCTCAGTGGCTCCTGCTTGATGGCCCTGCAGGAACCCGGCGGTGGAAGCAGCAGTGGCGGGGGAGAGGACGAGTAGCTGTGGTTGTGCCACACGCTGTCGCTGTAGCTGTAGCTCGCCGGTACGCCTTTAGCGGGCAGCGAGTCCACCTCGCTGCTGTAGCCCGTCGCCCCGCACTCCTCCCGGTACGAACTGGATGACGAGGAAATCTCCGATGAGCCTGGAGAGAGAGAGTCGGGGAGGTCAGGTGCGGACTGAATACAGACCAATCTGATTTCAGGACGTCGCCATCTTGTGGCTAACAGCTAGCAGCATCGCAGCTAGTCGGGTGGATGGCGCATGGATGTACTATAAGAACTGGATGCCGATTTTTCCAAGTGGCCACTCGAAGGACTGCATCAAAAAAAAAAATCCCATGAGCCCAAAGAGCATTTTTCCCATAGACCGCAATACAAAAATAAAGGCCTTTAAAAGCTTGGTCGAAAGGCTCCAAAGTCTAGTGGAGTACTTCAGTTTTTGCATGTTTCCTGATTATTGTGGGTGAAGCTTGTGGGATGCACCCGTTTTCAGCAGTTTACTTTTAACTGTGGGTAACTGGGTTAATCCACCATCCATCCAGTCTTTATTCACAAAATTTTCATCTTTTTTAGGTTGACATTTTTCACGAAATTTTGTTTTTGAAATTGAAATTGTTGAAATTTAATTTTAACTTAAAACTCAAAATGAAAACTTAAGTAAAAATTCCTTTCTGGAATATTTTTCTAAATGTGCCACCCCCCCTTTACTGTGTGCCAATTATAGCTTCTAAGGAGGAAGTGCTGACCGAGCCCTCACCAAATGAGCAATATATATTGTCACAATTTCTGGGTCGTAACTTTGTAGCATGTGAATAGAAGTCACATTCATTCATTCATTCATTCATTCATTCATTCATTCATTCTTTTGTTCCTTCCTTCCTTCACTGTATAGCAGCAGAGAAGGGACATATATCATGCAGTAGAGGCTTATTATGCATTTTGCATGACTTCAGTTTCATTTTAACATTACTATAAGTGCAGTTAAAAAACATATATATATATATTGGAGGAGAGTGAGAAAGAGTTCTTCTGCAGGCAAGGAAACACTCAGGCCGGTGATAATAAAGGATGATGGCGACTGGTTTACTTTGTCTCCACATTGTGTATCAAATGGCTGCTGGAATTAAAGTCCTGTTTACTGCTGAGCTGCGGACCCACCTGGGGAGATGGGACCTCCGGAGCTGCTCTCCAGGGAGAGGCCGGAGTCGGAGTCCACGTCCTCCAGCAGCTGGGAGTCGGACCTGTCCATGGTCCTCATCAGCTGCTCGTCCATGCTGTCCATGCTGTCCAGGCCCCCCAGGCCCAGCTGGTTGATGTGGTCAAACACAGCTTCGTCCAGGCCGCCGCCGCCGCTGTGCTGACACGTGTCGGGCACCATGTCGCACACCGAGGCGAAGGGCAGCGCCGCCAGGCCAAGCGCCGAGCCGCTGGACTCCAGCCGCAGGAGGCCCCTCTGCTGCGGCGGGGCGGGACCCCCAACCGACCGGGGGATGCCCGCAGCGCCGGTCATCATGGCGTCCAGCAGGCTGACATCCTGGCTGATGGGTGACGTGATGTCCGACAGGCGCTCGGGACCGAAGGAGTCCAGGACCTGCAGAGGACGGAACATTTAGGGCCAGATCCACAGAGAAAGGAGCGCAGCGGTAAAATTACGGCACTATTCGCGGCTGTAATCGCCGCCGCTTATGCGTCGTGTCCACAAAGGTTTTTGCGCTGATGACAGGCAGGCAAAAAAAAAAAACAGTCAGAAAAAATGGCACCTGAGGAGTCAGAAGCTCAAATTGCGCTTTAGGGCGCGTTTACAGTGCCTCGCCTCGCTACGGTACGCCACGCCTCGGTACGATTGTGTTTTCATTGGCTCGGTGATCACGAGACCGTGGGCGGAGTCAACACGCCCTTGGTGACCTCACTGCAACTTGCGTAACATCATCACGGATTCATAACGAGCACACCTCAATCACCAGAAGTCGAAGTTCTGACGGGATACTATTTATACTTCAGGACGTCTGTATAATTCTTTTCTTGTGTTATATATTTTACAGCTACTGCCACCTGAGGGCGATTTGTAGCGGTTTAGTGGCTGAGTAACTGCAGGTGTCAAGAGTAAGTGAACTTGTAACTTATCAATGTTTCGTGTTCTTAAGAAAATGAATAAATATTTGTGATACGGTATGTGTATGTATATATAATATTTATATATACACACACACACCTCATCAGCTCTTCGGTGGGGGGGGGTGGGGGAGTCGCTCTGACGGCAGAAACTGACAGACTTCGCTGGCGCTATTTACATCCGTCGAGTTATGTGTGGACACGAGCGCCAACTCCTTTTGGATCTGTGCCGGCGTATTTGCATGATGGGGGTGTCACTTTGCGCACAAAGACTGATTTGAATATATTCAAATAAGTCTGGCGCAGCCCTGCCACTACCTGCGCCTCGGCGCATTTTGAGCCGCTTTTCACCTCTACATCCGCTATGTGGACAGGACGCACTGTTTTTGGTGCAGATAGGTGAGGAGATGCTTAGCACAGTATGCATTTGGCATGAAATCTGTATGCAAATGAATTAATATATTTATTCATTTATTAAGAAGGGTGCAATGAGATCTCGTGCCACTGTGATATTTCTCTTTCAAGTGGAAATTTGTCTCGCAGGTGCACGTCTTTATGCGAGGTTTGGGGGCAGGAATGCACCGTGGCTGCTTTTTATCTGCCAAAAACAGACAAGAAGAAAGAGAAGGAAAGAAGAGGAAGATGATGAAGCAGCAGCAGCAGGTGAAGGAGCCAAAACGAGGTCATAAAATTTCAGCGTTGAAGAATCACCCGGCACATTTTGAATCGTCCGTGTGGCAGCAACCTCCTCCAAGCGATGTAGCGTTAGTACCTAGACCGGCGAGTAGACTGGCAGCTAACTGAGGTGGTCGCTAGTGGGCTAACGTTAGCCCCAGAAATTTTAGGTTTTAGTTTTCAAATCTATTCACTACACTTCATGGGTGAAAATTTCTCGTGAACCCAGTATTGTGTATCGTCTCGTCAGCTGAGTGTATTGTCACACCCCTATTTATTAATATATTTAATACCACCTGCCGACGTGGCGTTATAAAATTGCGACTGCCATGACATCATTATACCAGCAAGAGTGGTGTCCCAAAGTTGTTGTTTTTTTTTCCCCCAATTTGGCCATCGAGTCACTGTGTAGCTGCACAGAACCTCCTGTAGAGGGAGGAGGGTGATTTCAGACGCAGCCTGCGTCTGTGCTGAAGCCGAGCAGGGTAACGTACGTCCATGTCGGAGAACAAGCTGTTCCACTGGGGGTCGATGTCGGCGGCAGGAGGGTGGGGGTCAGCAGGGTCCGAGGGCGTGGCCATGTTCTCCAGCAGGTTCTGTCACAGGAGGGCAGAGAGGCAAAGATGAGGCCAAAACTCCCGGCAACCTCCAGTGGTGCGTTTTGGCATCGCTTCTCCAAAACTGAAGTTAGCGAAAGAGCGTTTTTTTGTTGTTCTTTTGCACAATGAGTGCATCAAAAAAACAAACAAATAAACAGGAAATTCTCCAACACACTGCTACGGATTCAACAGCAGAGCGTGACCGAACTGACCTCCTGCTCCAGAGTGGAGCTGTCGGGCAGCTGGGTGAGCAGCGGCGCTTCGTCCTCCTCCTGCTCCTCCTGCTGCTGCTGGGGGAACTAAACAGGTGGAGACAAGACAAAAATAAGGGCTCAGGACAGAAATAAAAAAAATGACTAACACAGTTCAAACGTCTTGTCAAGTGAGTGATGTGGATGGTAAAAGAAGGGATGGAGGAAAGAAGATACTGCAAAGCCAGGGGCGGAAAAATAACTCGTACACGCACAACTTAGCTGGCCGTGATGTGTCGAGTCCCGGCATGTCGACATCTGAGTGCGAGTGTCACTGACAGTTCAGGTTGGAACTGTTTTCTATGAGGAAAATCCACTCTGCCTCCTCCACCGCTTCAGTTTAACTGGAGGCCAGTTTTAGATTAAAAGATTTGAGCAACGTTTAATCCATCCATCCAGCTGACTGTGGATCGAGGGAGGGGGGGAGGGGCAGAGTGGAGGCCTCAGGCCAACCACAGTTGGCAGTTGACTCTGAGGAGGAGACGGCCATATCAACCGCACTCACAAGGAAAGAAGAGAACAAGAACTTTTTCTTTGCTGCTTTTTCACCATGAACAGGAAATGCCTGATCTCAGGGAGGGGTGAGGGTAATTACAGGGTCCGCAGGCAATATTTGGTCAGAGTCGTCGTCAACAACATCAAGAGTTACACTGTAGCAGGAACAAGGAAGTGAACCGCAGGGCAATATTAGGTTTAATGTTCACCCGCTGCAGTCGAGCCAGTGAAAATGAAAGTGCATGTGATCGGGCAAATTTGCAAACGGGGACTTTTTTTTCCTCATGTGCTTCTATGAAGGTGCAACCTGACCAAAAAAGGGGGCAAAGTTTGAATGGACAGTTAGCTTGTCTGCTACATGAGGAGGAAGTCTGAACCCCAAGCACTGAACCACCCAGTGGTATTACTAGCTGCTGCTCTGTGGGGGCTGTGAACCTTACAACCATCATTACATAACACGGGGCAATAAGCTAGCTGCTGTTAGCCTTAGCTGCTCTGTCCCCCCCACCGAGTCCCTCTAGAACATTAAGCTGCTTCTACTACTGTGGTTTTAGATGACAGCAAAGAACAGCAAAGAACAGCTTGAGCTGCTTTAGAATCTCTTGCCTCTTTCAACCCCCCGCAGGCTGCGGCGTCGCTAGGCCCTGGTCCGGTTCCAGGTCCTGGGCTCGTCCCCCAGG
This sequence comes from Thamnaconus septentrionalis, assembly GCA_009823395.1. Lineage (NCBI taxonomy): Eukaryota > Metazoa > Chordata > Actinopteri > Tetraodontiformes > Monacanthidae > Thamnaconus > Thamnaconus septentrionalis. The sequence goes on along the minus strand of CM020502.1, from coordinate 30,158,950 downwards.
GCAGGTGCCCCCCGTCCTGGCAGCCGGGCGTAGGGTCGGGGTCAGTGTTGGGTGAAGGCCCGGCGTCGGCATCATCCTCCTCATCATCAGCCTTGCCCGAGGCGGACACTTGCTGCACCAGCCACGCGTTGAGCTGCGTGGGGAAGCGCGGCGAGCCCAGGTGGCGCACCTGGTCCAGGAGGCGGCGGCTGGCGAAGAAGTCGTCCAGCTCGGGGCATTTCGGGTGTAGGCTGTAGCCGTCGAGCGTGTCCCGCAGGCTGTGGAAGGGCGTCTGCGCGTAGGCAGAGCTGGGACCCAGGTCGATGTCGACGAGCGGCGGGTCGTAGTAGCCGCTCAAGTAGCTGTCGATGTCCACACGCACGCCGATCAGGCTGAGCAGGATGGTTAGCTGGATCAAACTTTCCGACAAGTACTTTTTGCCGTTGTGCATTTTCCCCCACACCTCGACACTAGTGTGACATACAAACGTGAAATACGTTACGAGCGACCAGTTAGTTCCTCTTTTTTTTTTTTTTTTTTTTATGGCGAACGGACAAAGCGGAGGGGAAAAAGGCAGCTAACAAAAGAGCACGCCTTCCCCCGGCGAGACAAAGAGGTACGCCTGTACCGGCGAAACCGTCCCACGGCTATGCTAGCTGCTAGCTGCTATCTGCTGGTAGTTGTTAGCGGCTACGGGAGCCGGTGAACCGGGGGGACTCTTTGCGTGAACATAACAAGGTGGTCGCCCTCACGTTCTCCGCAGCGACAGAAATACCATTCGTCCGCGACACGTGGCTGTTTAAAAAAAAAAAAAAAAAAAAAAAGACTCGTTCTTTGCTTTTTAATAAAGTGGATCAAAGTGACGGCCGGAACAGTCTTGACTGGTGCCGCTAGTAGGGGAGAGGGGCGGGACTTGTCTTCAGGACTTTAGAGAAACCTACTCTGATTGGGCCAAAGGACTCAGCACAACGCCGTGTGATTGGAGGTGAGAGATATTGGCCAATGAGCGAACGGAGTAGTCGTTTACTCCATTTCAGTTCCCACCCGCTTTTACAATTTTTTTTTTTTAAATACATGTGTTTGGGACAAAAAGGCCCACCGGAGAAATGTTAGGGGGGTTATTTTATGTTCCTGATGATATAATTATAATGCAGTGGTTTAAGATTTGATCGCTGGCCCCGACAGCCATCTGGACCAAATCCTTTCTACTTCCGGGATGTTTGTGCTACTGACCTCCTTTCGCCAGCGCTGCGGTTGATCGTGTGAAGTTGATTTACGGTTGGATGTTGAGCTCCAGCTGCGTGTCCAAGCAGATAAACGCATTTATACTTGTGTGTTAAATAGCACACAAAACACCTGGTTTATTTCCACTGCAATAATAAAAATTTACACTGGAATTAATAAATCACAGATCATGGATGGTAATCCAGGTATGGGATGCTGGGTTATATGTGAGGACCGTGTATTAGGAAAATGAGCCAAATACACGAACAATGAAATAAAGTGAGTTTATTAAAAAGAAATCAAAATGCCATTCAAACTGACAGAGATGTGTAAAATATGGGGAATTACATTATTATGTTTCGCAATATTAAAATATCAGAATCAGGTTACTGACCACAGACAGAGCACAGGTTTACGGGCTGGTGGTCATTTAATCCAATGCTGCAGGGCATCTTGAAGGACAGGGTTGATGGTGAAGGGTTTGAAGGGCTTCGGGGATCAGGGAAAGATCTGGGTGATGGTGGGCACCAGCTGCTCAGCACAGCCTCAGGCAGGAAGGGACACTGACACCGTCAGGCCCTGGAGTCTTCCTGATGTCGTCTGAGTAGGTGACCCAGGCCTAGGAGAGCTGCACTTCTGTCTTGCTTCTTTCTTGAGGATGTTTCACATTTTTCATCCAAAAGGGCTTCAGTGGTGTGGGCGAATTCATTAATTGAGTAAGTAATACACTAATTGGCTAATTAATACATCCAAATGGACAGGTGGTGGAGCAAGGAAGGCATTGTTAGGGCTAAGACTCAACTTGCTCAAATGCGGGATGTAGCTGGGGGTGACAACTCTTGAGGACCAACTGTAAGGTGTGTGATCCCCACAGGGGTTAAATTCCTTAAACCATTTGTAGACCTGCAGAAGCCTTTTGGATGGAACGAGAAACATTTTTGAGCCAATGGGAAGGAAGCACACCGTCCTCAGCAGATGTTTTGTGCTGGCAGGGGGTCTGCTAGAGGGGCGGTGGGGAGGTGGGAGTGCAGGAGGTGAAGGAAGTGTGAAGTCTGTGGTTTCCTGCAGTGTGTGTGTGTGTGTGTGTGTAGGGGGCTTCCTCCTGCATTTTTACGCAATTGTGTGGACGAGAAACAAAATCAGAGCACAAATTAATACTATGGATTTAATAAATTCCAACGCAATGAGTTTCTACAGTCCAGTGTCCTTCGTTGAGCACGAATTTGGATCACGTGAGACGGATGCTTTAAACTTGACTCAACTGCGACACCTGCTGTCAGAAAGCAGGCGAGGTCAGTGGAACAGACAAGTAGAATTGGGCCACTACCACTACCACTGCTGCCACTACTACTACGACTACTACATCAGCATTATAACGTGTCAGCAACACAGCAAGTCAGACGATTCGCGGACTTTCAGTGCGTAACTTGTGCTTTATGGACTTGTAAACACGTGCTAATGGCCCGGATTGGACACAGATCACGGCTTCGACGTACAGTAAAGACGTTATACATCATGTGTGGAACCTCTCACGGGCCATAAAATGACATAAATCTGCCACGACAGCGGCGTTACCTCACCCAATAAAAGGAGAAGGAGAAGAAGAAAAAGAAGTGAGAACAAGCCGCTGGAATCTAAAGAGCAGACGAGCACGGGCACGAGCGCGCGCACACAGACATTGGCCTCTGAATTGTGACTTCTCTTTTTTTTGTGAAGAGTTCACCACATTCTGATCACACACACACACACACACACACACGCTCGAAGTGTCACGTGACTGCGGAGTCGCACGAACCCCACTCGAGTGACACCGCAACCTCCGAGTCTCTGACGTCTCCCGAGAAATGGCGCTCGCGCCCACAGACTCCAGGAGACTCGGCGATCCGAAAAATGCCGAGTCTAAACGAACCAATTCGCGCGCCTTTAAGGAAAAAACAAAACAAAAACCCAAAACAGTGACGATAGTGACGACGTCCTCGTAACGTGACGCCGCAGCGGAGCCGCGTGGGTAATCCTCGAGCATTTTCATAGCAATGTGAAACACATTTAAATCAACTTTGTGAAGTTGTGACAGATTTACGAGGGACGCGCCTCTTAAATCAGCCACACGCTCTCTCTCCCCGAAAGCCACGCTGATTGGTGGGTTGGCCGGAGCGGTGTGCGCCTGCGCCCCTCATGGAAAGCCGCAAAGGCTCAAGGGAAATCTGGGCGAGAGCGAGTTGCTTCCTCCTCGGAACTATTTTTTTGTTCTTTTCCCTTTAAACAGCAGATTTCAGCTATGTTTGGCGTTTTTTTTAAATTCCAATATTATTATTCTAGAACAGATTATATATATTTATTTCATTTAGGTATCTGGTAAATTCAGTATTAATTATTTTTAAATAACGTTTTTTAATTGTTGTTTAAAAGTATTCACCGACGGAAATATTTGTAAACATAATCCAAGAGTGTAGATAAATAAATACTATACACTATCAATAAGTAGGGGCAACATTAAGTCGCATTTTTAAGAATAATTTTACTTATCTGCATGTATTTTCAGTTGCATATGTTGCTGATTGAGTTACAGATCTTAATATCCAAATAAGAGACAGTCCAGCCGTGTTAAACTTGTGCAACTAAATTACCTGATTTGTTGAGGCTGGTGCTGCTATGAATATAGTTTTGATATGTTGCAGATCGTCACTTGAAATATTATTTTTCCTATTTGGTGAATTTTAACCCCAAAAAAATTAGCAAGAAAATAAATTAGTAGAAAACATTTCAACCCAGTTTCTGCCAGTATTTAATTTAAGATATTTTTACTTTAAAGAAAAAAAAAAAAGTACGTAGAATTTCCTTGAAAATGAAAACTTAAAAATATACTTCTCATTGAATACGTCTGAAAATACAAGCAGCTCTGAACTCAATTAAATTATTTTAAACTAGAAATTGTAAAAATATAAATATTGATATTTTTGGGTCATTAACTCTTTTAAGTGCAATTGTTATAATTATTATTTTACATTGTATCTATAGTGTGTGTGTGTGTGTGTGTGTGTGTGTGTGTGTGTGTGTGTCACTGAGCGCGGGGAGCTCCGTCCTCCAGAGAGAAAAACAACCGACTGGCTGCTCTCAGCCTCCAGAGCCCTGCAGCTGCTTGATTGACAGCTGAGTTTAGCCAATCACAGGCCTAACCGTGATACTGACTCCTCATTGGTTGAGGGGCAGCTAACCGGAGGGGCTGGACTAACTGCCACCAGTGCCTCGCCTTTTCTGTGGCGCCTCGCAGTGGAGACAAATGGAACAAACCTCAACACATTTCTTCTGAAATTCGAGTTAAAAATTCGAGTTAATGAAGGAAAATGAAACCAGTTGGTCCAAGTGCTTAATGAAAACAGTCATTGAAACAATGTGGACTGACATTAGTCTTTGTCAGTAGTGGACCGGTTTGGTTTCATCTACATTCAAACATTTCTCACATTTGCAATAAAACACAGCACCCACAGCCTTGACATCAGAACACAGAGTTTTGTGTGAACATTTCTGTTTTTCTACAGGGTAGCCGTTTGCCCTGAAGTGGCCCTTGCTTATCACCCACTAGATGGCGCTGACGGTCCAAGTATTCTGAAACCCCTTGAGTTTGACCTGGAGTTTTACTTTTTTCCTCAAGTGGAACTTGTTCATGATTTTTCGAAATGTTGCTGATGATGTAAATTAAATTGGAAAGGGAAAAATGGACGAGTTCCTGTTCACTGTCTCTCAATCAGAAAGTTAAAAAAAAAAAAAAAAAATCAAGAATTTCTGTCAGCAGGCCTGAGTCTGAGGGGGCCGGGTGCTGGGGGCCCCAACGTGGGGGCCTGGTGCTGACAGCTGGGGAAGGAGGGCGGTGGGGGGGAGATTTGGCAGCGGTGGATTTGATGTCAGAGCGTGAGATCGCCTGCTTGATAACGTCTCTCTGGCCGCCGTCCTGGAGGTGGAAAGGAAAACAGAAAGACTCGCTGCACAAACAGAGTGGCGGAGACGGCGAGGCCATGCAAAAAACCCAGAAAAAATGAAAAAACAGGTCGACTCAGGATGTGTGTGTGTGCTGGGAGCGAGAGAGAGAGTGATAGGGAGAGAGAGAGACAGAGCGAGAAAGAGACAACACACTGGGCTGGCTGTCTCCTCCTGCTTCACTAATGGACTCCCCTCCTCTTCCTCCCCCGTGTCCTCCTCTCCTCTCCCCCTTCTCCCCCCTTCCTTTTTGTCCTCCCACAACACGGCCATGTTTTCCCCACGGAGCTGATTAAAGGGCTCTGCAGGAGAAGGAGGGGGAGGAGGAGGAGGTGGCTTGGGGGAGGGGAAGGAGGACTGGGAGAAGGAGGAGGTGGTGCTCTGCCACCTCGTCAATACAGATACATTCTCTCTCTCTCTCTCCCTCTCCCGTCACAGGTGTCATGTGACTCCGACACAGCAGGGTTCCCATCAGGTCGCCCGGCTGCTGTGTCCTCTGAAGGTCCCATCAATAAAAAAAGAAAAAAAAGAAAAAGGAAAAAAAAAAAAACGCCTTCACCAACGCCCTCTGGTGGCCACACCTCCAGCCAGGTGACTCCTCTTTAAATCCTCCTTAAACGTCAAAGTGGAAGTCAGATGAAGATGAAGATGCATCGTTTCAGCGCCACAGAGAGCAGATCAGATGTTTGCAGACGCACAAACACACACACACACACACCAGGACGTCGGTGTTGGACGACGAAGCTCTGCTTTGCATCCGGTTGCATGTTTGCAACTTGTCACAATGTCACTCATCTCAGTTAAACAGCACAGAAACAGAAGTGCAGGGAATTAAAATTGAAGACTCTTGGAGAGATAATTATGATGAGAAGGAACAGGGATGGGGGCTAGAGGTGGCATTGGGGGGTGGGGGGGTGGGGGCTGTCTTGTTGGCGAGGAGGGTCATGTGGGCGTGGCCCCGCAGGGCTGCAGCAGCGGTGCTCCGGGCTCACAGACTTCTGAGAGATGCCTGACCTTACTCTCTCGCTGACCTCTAGAGGTCAGCAAGGAAGGGAGGGAAGGAGGGAGGGAAGGGGGGAGGGAGGGGCCGGCCCTGCAGGGGACAGGCCTGTAATTGATGCGAGGTGTGTGTGTGTGTGTGTGTGTGTGTGTGTGTGTGTGTGTGTGTGTGTGTGTGTGTGTGTGTGTGTGTGTGTGTGTGTGTTTGTGTGTGTGTTTGAAGAACTGCAGCTCTGATCTGATAATGAGGCCTCTCACAGGCCTCATCATCAGATGATGGCATCCACAATGGTGGACTGGGATCCACAATGGTGGACTGGGATCCACAGTGGTGGACTGGAGCTCAGCAGAAGCTCCAGGGACAAACACACTGGTCGGAACTGGTCGAACTGGTTGAAGTGGCACTTCCTGTCCTGTGACGGCGACACTCCTTCTTCCAGGAGAAGAAGAGCTGAGCAGAAAGTCGTAGTTCACGCACTGTGTTTGCGTGCGTGTGGCAGAGTTTCCTGTCCACACCAAAGAGAATTCCTCCTCCGCTGTCTCAGCATGAAGTGTAAACACGTCTGCCCACGGCCGTAAACACTCCCAGAGAAAACACTTCCGAGGTGCAGCTCCGTGTCTCTGGGGTCTTTGGCGGCCCAACATTTGGAATTTTTTTTTTTTTAAATCCATGTACTTAATTAAAAAAAAAAGAAAATAAAAAATAAAGACTATCAGAAAAAAGATGATTTGGCTCGACTGCGATTATTTTGCATCTTTCTCGTCTGGAAAAAAATGAAATCAACAATGAATGAGTGAAACTAAGCTGCCGGATGAATCCAGTCCCGCGGATCCTTGTAACGTGGAGCCTCATCGCTTTTTGCCGTTGTGCATTTTTTAAACTGATTTAATTTCCACCAGCAGAGAGGAGCAGCAGAGCCCCGCAGCGGAGCGACGCAAAGGGGGAAGAAAAGGCGTAATGAAAGGAAGCGGAGAGAGACGCCTCGCGCCTGATGTGATGACTTAAAGATGAAACCTGGAAGACGATCTGGATTCATTTTTATGCTGCCGTCCTCACAAAACCGCCATTAGAGTGAAAAAGTAAGAATGAAGCGTCGTCAGCCTGATGTCGACTGATCAGCTGCAGCCATTCAGTTTAAAGCACCTCATCTCTGTGAACAACTGCTGGGGCGGAGGAGGAGGAGGTGTGGGGTGTGAATGGGAAGCGGGGGCGAGGACTAGAGGGAGGAGGAGGGGAAGGAGGAGATGGAGGAGGAGGAGGTAGAGCAAGGAGGAGATGGAGGAGGAGAATGTGGAGGAGTAGGAAGAGGAGGAGGAGCGAGGAGCAGATGGAGGAGGAGGATGTGGAGGAGGAGGAGCAGAAGGAGGAGGACCAGGAGGAGCAGGAGGAGGTGAGTGTTCACTGCTTCCACTGAGCTGTGACTGCTGGAGTAGAACAATGATGAAAATCTCATCCAGTCTGCAGCTTCTGTCATGGGAGATGGGAGAACTCCTCCTCCTCCTCCTCCTCCTCCCCCTCCTGTTGCTGCCTCTCCTGCTCCTGCTTTTTCTCCTCCTCCTCCTGTTCCTTCTCCTCTTCTTTATGCTTATTTTCTGTGCTCAGAGCCGCTGGCAGTCATCATTAGACTGTGAGTCGGTGATGTTTGCTGCTCTCTGATGATGATGCTGATGATGATGATGATCATCATCATCACCATGCATCATCATCATGCTGGATGAAGGTCCGGCTCTCTCTGTGCCCTCAGGAGAACATCACTGATGCAGCTCAGAATCACTGAGAAGAAACCCAGAGCTGCTGGTTTCCCCTCCAGCCTCTGGTGCATCAACACCATCGACGTCCTGCGAGGGCCGTCTTTCACCCGCCGTGTGTGTGTGTGTGTGTGTGTGTGTGTGTGGGCGACTCCTGGTGGGACGGGTGGAGGATCTCCAGCTTGTGAAATGAGGCATTTGAGGACATTGGGACCGAAAGTGGTGGACCATAAACTCTTCACTACCCTCCCCGGACACAGGGAGGCGCCGCCTCCAGGAGGCCAATCCAGGAAGTGAGCAAGCGAGGCCCCTCGGTGGTCGGTCAGTGGGCTCCCCTATTCCAGACACAGCGGGGTCGGAAACATAAAGTTGTGTTGTGTTTTGATTGTGAGTCTCTGAAGCCACATTTTTAAACCTGTGGAGTAGCAGGACGGTTTCACACGGACCTTTAAATTTCAGTGCTTTCAGCACTACACGACCGGTGGAGGATGAGGTGGCGAAGTCCACTGAGGCTCTGGATGAACTCCTGGATGAAGAACTGGCTGATACTGGGGCCCCTCCCCGTTCACGCCAAGGTTTGAGGCTTGAGATGTAAAGTACCTGGAAGCAGAAGTTTAACTTTGCTGTCTTTTCACTGCGATCTTCGCCGTCTTCGTGGTGCCACATTGTTAGCGAGCTGCAACTTCTGTTGCTGCAACTTCCGTGCTCCAGGTTCTTCTTCAGCGCCACACCTGGCATGGTGTAAGTACTGCAGCTTTTTCAATTGTTTCCAGCGTTTCAATGTAAACTGGGATATTTTTGAAGACGGCTTCTTCGTGTCAATGGGAAGTTAAAGTAAACAAGCTGAAGGTGGTTCCTGCCGTCAGAAGGCATCAGTCAGCAGAAGACTGATCTCCTGGCACAAGAAGGAAAAAAAAACACCTCCTCGAAAATCCACGCTAGGCAGTCAGTCACACACACACCCACACACACACACACACACTTGGTCTGCGTGTGTTTGATTGGTGTAAACTGGAGATCAATCAGGTTCGTTTCCACCCAGGCCAGAAACATCTTCTTCCTCTGACATCACAAGCGTAAATAAACACAGTTAAAAACTGGAGCCCACAATCAGCGAACTGAGAGGAGCAGCAGACCAGGCGGCAGGAGATGAAGCACAATAATTTGGTTTGTGCGTCTCCTGAGCTGTTGATCTCTGCTGTGTGTGATCTGGTCTCGATTGTGCGTGCATGTGTGTGTGTCATCTTCATCGTCATCCGTCATGGCGGCTGTCACAGCCTCACATCCTCGGCGCTTGCCTTATAACTCCTCCTCCTCCGCTGCGGCTGCGTGTCTGCTTGAGGGAACACACAAAACACAATGGGATTCATGTCCAATAAAGACTCACATACACACACAGAGGCCACAGATGCTGTTGCTGGATGTTGTTACTTCTTTGACTTGTGTTACATATTAGAATAGAAAGAAAAAATGGGAAAGTGTGATATTTCCCCTTGAAGTCAGTCAGAAGAGGAAACAACAAACAAAAAATTGGATTAAAAAATTAATGAAAAAATTGAATTTTGTGCTTTTCCTTCTGAAATAGTCTTCAGACCTCCAGAAAGCAGCACAGTTAACCCTCTATTTGCAGCCTCCTGAAAAAATGGATGCTTCCATTCGACTTCCACATGTTTGGGAGGGGGCAGTCCCACCAGAGGACAGAGCCAATGCCCAGCTGGGGCGGGGGTGTAGTCACTAAATTGAGAAGCCGTTTGTGACATCACAGACGTGAAGGACGGACCTTTCTCTCTTCCAGAGAGCTCAGAGATATGGACACTTGATATTTTGAGGGTTTAAAGGTTGTTATATTATTTATATTGATTTAAATAATTATATTGATATTCACGATTCATCATCATCATCATCACCACCACCACCACCATCATCATCATCATTGTCATCATCATCATCATTGTCATCATTATTATCACCATCATCATCACCATCATCATTACCATCACCATCATCATCACCATCACCATCACCATCATCACCATCATCACCATCATCACCATCATCATCATCATCACCACCATCTTCATCATCATCATCACCACCATCTTCATCATCATCATCACCACCATCATCATCATCATTGCCACTATCATCATCAACATCATCATCATCACCACCACCACCATCTTCATCATCATCATCGCCACTATCATCATCACCATCATCATCATCACCACCACCACCATCATCATCACAGCCAAAAACAGTAGGTTAAATCCTTGCTGCACCTCGTCACGATTAAAAAAAACTCCCACAAACTTAACGTGCAATTTCCTTTTTTCCCAGACTCACAACAACAGTGTTGCACAAACACACACACACATACAGCACAGCACAGCACAGCACAAAATAAATAGTTTAGACAGCAGCCAGAAGTGTTTTCTGCCCCGGCAGTCACTTCATCAGCACGGCTCTTTGTTCCAGCCACGCTGGTAAATTAGCTGAAAACAGACGGGCGCCGTCGCCTTGCCAAGTTTTGTGTGTGTGTGTGTGTGTGTGCGGCTGCAGCAGGTTGTATTCACTCCTGTCACAGTGTGTGTGTGTGTGTGTGTGTGTGGCCAATTACAGCGGAGACATTTGCACAAATCTGTCTTTCCTCCCTGGACGTGGAGCCACTCAGCTGTGCGCATGCATGGGCTACGTACGTGTGTGTATGTGTGTACGTGTGTGTGTCTGTGCGTGTGTGTGTGTCCGTGTGTGTGTGTGTGTTACGCTGTGCAGATGTCTCCAAAGGTTGACACCCTGCCAGTAACAAGGAGCTTTGGGGGGGGCAGCAAAGTGGAGGGGAGGACAGGGCGAGCTGACGTGTTACACTCACTGAGTCTCTGAAAACTGCCTGCACACACACACACACACACACACACACACACACACACACACACACACCGGTGATGTCATGTGCAGCTGCCGCTGCGGCTGACGGACAGTTTCCGCACCTCCACACGGGGCCCTCGGCTCGGCCCCTGTCAGGATGACGGGCAGGTGAATGACAGCCAATGAGAAGCAGCCGGACCCCGCCTCACACACACACACACACACACACACACACACACACACACACACACACACACACACCACCACCAGCAGGAGGCCGGGGCCCCTGCTGAGTGACAGCCAGCGAGCCGCCAAAAAGCCTCTCTGAACCTGAAAGTAATCTCTTTCTAACGGCCTCTTTCTTCCACTTTGGCTCCGCTTTTTTTGTTTCTAAAAAAAAAAAAAAAAGCCTCTTTTATTTTTGTCAGACGCTTGTGTTTTTTCTCGCCCCCGCTCCTTTTTCACCACATGTCCTCCTCCGGTGACTCCGTCCGTCAGTCTGCACTCAGCTGTGTTCCGTTTCTGCCAAAAGGCTCAGAACATTGTGAACCGGAAAATGCAGGTCTGGAAAAAAGAGAAAGCACCATTTTTGCGTTAAAGTCATAAACTCATAGTCTCAACTCTCAGAATTGGGGCTGACTTCATCTGGAAGGTTGTTGTACCACCAGGTAACCACAGGGGCAGTGTAAAGCAGTCGTTAGCAGCCACACAAGAGAAACACAGCAGCAGCAGAAGCAGAAGAAGAAGAAGAAGAGACAGAACTTTCAAAGTAATATTTTGTGAGATTTTAACCAAACTGCAGAGACTCAACAGCCTTGACGAGATCCAGCACATCCATCTTGACGACCTCCAGCAGACAACAAGGTTTTCAACGTGGCTGGAGGTACGAGGAGCTGGGCAGGAAGAAGAAGAAAGAAGAAGCTGGTGCTAACGGAGCTAAAGAGGTCATGATGATGATGACGACGATGAAAAAATCTTACTGAAGAACTTTTTTTCCTCTGTGGACGCTGTGTTACTCAGCTCAACCTCTGATTGGCTGTTGAACGTCCACTTTAAATGTTCTCTTCAGGAGTTTTACCTGTGGAGGAGGGGCTCTCACTCCCTGAGCCCCCATCACACTGACTTCCTCTCCAGCCCCCCCCCCACTCTCCTCTAGTCAGCCCACCCAAGTGCCCTCCGTCCACTGGGGGGCGCGGGTGGATGGGGGAGTTGGGGATTTGGGGGCGCTGCCCTGCGGCTCTCACAGCCGTGTGACCTCGAGCCCAGGCCGCTGACCTTTCTCCTCCTGACCCACCGTCTCACGCTCCCTCTGACTTTCTTTTTTTCTTCTTCTCTCCCCTTCCGCTGCTGTGGTCGCCGCCCACTCTGCCCCCCACTCTTCCCCACCTCCTCCTCCCCCCACCCTTCTCCACCACCTCCACCCAGAGTCTGAATGTCGGTGATTTGGTGTTTTTTTGAGAAGTTTTCCGTGAACCGACGCTGCTTCCTTCTCCTCCACCACCTTCTCCTCCTTCTCTTCTTCATCGTCCTTCTCCTCCTCCTTCTCTTTGTCCTCCTCCTCCACCTCCACCTCCATCTTCTTGCCCCTTCGACTTTTCTTTCTCTTCCTTTTCTTTTTTCTTCCCCTCTCTCTTTTTTATCTCTCTCCCCTCTCTCTCTCTCTCTCTCTCTCTCTCTCACTCCCTCTCGACCCTCCCTCCCAGAGTTCCTTGCTGCGGCCTGGCTGTCTCCCGGTGAGACACCCGCTGTCTGTCTCTTGGTTCCTGTGTGAGAAACTTTGTGAAACTCTTTGTTGTTTCGAAGCTCCGGCGGCCGTTTCCACGGCGACCGGCCCCCCTGTGATTGACAGCTCTTACAGAGGTCTCTTCATGGGCCGGGAGTGGGGGTGGGAGTGGGCTGGGGGCGGTCACGGAAAAAAAAAAAACAGGCATGAAGGAATGTGTGTGTGTGTGTGTGTGTGAGGCGCTCCTCCGTGTTGTGCGACGGCGGCCTGTTTGCTCAGCGGCTCCGGCTGGGTTTCTCGCTGTGATTAGCGCGATGCTTATCTGGCCGACGTGGACAAATAAATAAACGGCAGGTCGGGTCTGAGGCGAGCGGCAATCAGTGCCGCTGGGGTCGTCCACCGTTTCCTCCGCGGCCTGTTTGTTTATGCTCGCTGCTTCCTTTGAAGGCGCAAACACGATCTGACCGCCACGTCTGTAGGACTTGTGTAACCCTGGTGGGAGGAAACTGAAGGGGACAGGGTGGGAGGGGGCAGCTTCGGAGTGAAATAGAAGTGCCACGATTCCAAAAAAAAAGTCAGCCGACCACCTGAGGTCGGAGCTCAGGTCAGGAGTGACTTGGCCGCGTTACAGAGGAACAGAAGGAAGCTTTTACACAAATGTTTTCTGGTAATTATTTCAATCTTACAAAACGTTCGGCACCGCCGCAACAACAACCGAGCGCTTTATTTATGTACTTTATCTTGGCCGCCCTTCTTTCACTCCCTCCTTCTCATTATTCTCTGTCAGCCGTCCCAGCCAAACATCTCCAGCAGCAGCAGCAGCTTTAGCGATTCTGATGGAAATGATAAGATCAATTGTTCTGGAGGACTGAGAGGAAGAAATGTGAGGGTTCGGAGTTCGGTTACCACTGGGCGTAATGGGTGGACTGGCTGACCGGGAGGGAGGGGTGAGAGTGGGGGGGCGGAGGGGCTAGTCAGAGGTTGACCTCCTGACCTCCGGACTGACTGACGGATGGTTCAGCCGGACTCTAGGCTTCGTTTCTCCGGCGTTCCTCCTGCGGTCCTCCGACACGTCCAAGTCAAACAGGGACGTGGTGACGGCTGGAAACTGGAGGAGACCACGTCGGCGTTCCGCAGTGCCCGGCGAGAGGCCCGGACAACCGCTGAGAAAACATCTGAGAAGGCATCATTCGATATGTTTGAGATCATCATTCCAGGATGGAGAGCGAAAAGGCTGCAGACCACAGCAGCAGCAGCAGCTGTCATCAGAGCAGCAGAGTGAGGAAAACTTTTCCAAATCCTCTCAAATCCACATAGTTTTTGGGGGAGCTTTAGATTCCTGGATGTGACTGAGAGCGAAGGGGGATTTAGGAGCAGACGTGTTTTCATGGGGTCTTAAAAAAAAGGTCTCACAGTCTGCAGGAGGACCTCTGGAGTCCAGGATGGAAAGCAGAGACACACTAATGGCTCAAACACGGGACCTTCAGCCCTCCGGCTCTCGACCATCTCAAGGTCCTTTCAAGATGAATTTAGGAATTCCCTCCCAGATGGAGACTAAGTGGCTGAAGGAGAAGCTAGTGGGGGCGTGGGTGGAAAAAAAACCAAACAAACACAATGAGTGTGACGGTTCCTCGGAAGTGACAGCTCATCTCTGTGAGCTATCAATCTCCGGGGCATCCTAATTATCCATAATTGGCCATAATTGGATTTAATTGTACCTGATTGGCTGTAATTGAGGCGATGGGCTGCTCTGATTGGAGATCACAGGCCCGGGGGGGAAGTCCTGGGAGAGGGTATTCCCTCAGCGCATCAAACACTTTTAAGTCTGTGGGGCGGCAGCAGAGAGTTGTTGATGTAGCCGGTTAGCGAGCTAGTTAGCGAGCTAGCGAGCTGGAAAGTTAGCTAGTCTGCAGCTCTGGCTGTTCTCTGCTGTGCTGGGAAGAAAAGAAACTATCATCATAAACCTCCATCATATCCTCCATCTCCTCCTTCTCCACCACCTCCTCCTCCTCCTCTCACTGTCTTTTGTTGCTGATCAGGACTCTCCGCCCGCTGGTTGGACGGCAGATGGAAGCGATTACACCGTAATAATAAACCGTGGGAGGAAACCGTGAGAGTCGGGGTGGGGGATGTGGGGGTCGGTGGGTGGTGGAGGAGGGGATAGGAGAAGAGTGGAGGAGGAGGAGGAGGGGGAGGAGAACTGAGATCTTCTGGCTCAGGGAGGAAGTTTGAGATCCTTCTGGAGATGCAAAAGTCACTGGGTTCTTCTTTCAGGTTGTGAGTCAAAGGCAGAAAAGTCAGCTGATGCTGCAAACTGAGGAGGCCGGGGGTTTGGTGGGGGTAGGGGGTCAGTTTGGTCACATGACTATGCCTTGTTTGGTCATGAAGCGAGACGGCAACTGGATGGCTGAGGGTTCAAGTGTGTTGATTCTCCCAGATTCTTTCAAGTGTTTAGTTACTCAACTGAATCCAACTAGACCAATCACGAAGTGAGCTGAGGGTAAAAGGAGCCGGGGCCTCAATTTAAGACCAGGCTCGCTTTTTCAAAAAAATGTTTTCGCTGGGCTTTTCACCAGATGTGGGTGAAATAAATCTTGATTTCAAGAGGGAGAAAAAAAAAACCCTGCTTTGTTTAGACTTTTTAAAGAGCTTTTTGTGGCTCTGGACGACGTCACAGGCAAACAAAAAAGAAATCAGCGGACGTGAGTGAGACAAGGGTGACAGCAGACACCTGTGTGGCAGGAGGGAGGTGAAAAATGAAGCAGTGAATGGAAAAAAAAAGGAAAAAGTTGGTCGGAGCTCCTGCAGAGGTGGAGCTGCTGAGTGTGCAGTGTGCTTATGCATGAAAACCTGTGTGTGTGTGTGTGTGTGTGTGTGTGTGTGTGTGTGTGTGTGTGTGCCAGGGCCAGCTGCTGTGTGGATGTGAGAGAGAGCTGTTGTTGTCCAGAGACAAGCCCCTCCCCCCACGATTCCTGACCTCTGACCTTTCACCCCCAACAGCAGCATAATACGTCTGTTGAGGCCTGGTTTTCTGCCTCCGTCAGCAAGATTCTGGCCGTCCTCCCCGACTTTCAGAGCCCAGCGTCCCGAGGAGGCAGAGGTGGAGGTGGAGGTGGTGGTGGTGGGTTGTGCTGCTGATTTTCAGGCTGCTGAAAACAGCAAAGCGATTGAACTGGTAGATAAAAAGACAAAATTATGCTGAGGCTGCTGCAGCGAAAGGAACACAGGTGAGAGCGGATTGGCTGATTGGCTGCAACGAGCTGCAGGTGTGCGTGAAGGTGGATGGTGGCGCGAAAGCAGGTCGGCCCCGCCCACTCGGAGACTGGGGAGAACAGACTGAGACTGACCAAATAAAACAAGCAGGGGAAAAAAAACATCAAAACTGGCAAATCCCAACAGAACAAGGAAGGAATTATTATTTCTGCTTAATCTTTTCAAATGGAATTATTTGCCCCTCATTATCTTCTCCAATTACTGCTGTAAACTGTCGTCATATATAGTTTTCCAACATTATTATGTTACCTTTCATGGGAACGTTAACAGTCAGGATTCAGTCACTAATTTCTCCGTTTTCCTTCGGGTTGCACACTTGAAAAATGATGGAGGGGGAAAAATCCTCCAGACATTAAGCAAAACACAGTTTTGTTTTGATTTTGACCCCAAAGCAGAAAAAAAACTCACCTCACTCTGTTTTTCAGACTTTGGTCTTCAGCAGAATGAAAACAGGAGAGTCTGGACACAGTGAGACCTTCTGGTGACCAGACCAGAAGTAAACACAATTATTACTATTACTGTTATTATTGTTATATTCTATTTCTGCCACACAGTTCTACTGAGTACAACTATAAGATCTGTATGGTGAACATGTTGATTCTGGACGGGAAAAAAATCACAGCGCTGACTGGGAAAACCAGAAAAAAACAGAAATGATTTTACGGTACATTTACACAAAATTTGGCAAAAATTGTAAAGGCTTTAGAGGAAAAGAGTCGCCGTGTTGTTTTTTATGTGGGGTCTGAATTCTGGCCTTTATAATTTTTTTGAAAGACTGAAAGTCCGCGTTTCAGGTAAAGGTCGTCCTATCAGTCATTTTTTGGGGGGCGGGGGGTTTGTATCACGGTCTAATGCTTTTTGGATCCAATGGAATTTTGCTGCAGTACCTCAAGTGGCCACTGGAGAAACATTGGCGCTCTGCCATGTTACCAGTCCAGTTCTTGTCAAACACCCACGAGCTGATCACTGTGACCACAGCCAGACAACTACAATTTCCTCAGAAGAAGAAAAAGAAAAGAAGAAGAAGAAGAAGAAGAAGAAGTGAAGGTTTTGTTTTTTTATCTGTGGCTGACTGGCTGTGATTAGACTCTGCCCACCAAAACCCAAAACACTGCTAGATGTCTTGTGACTGGAGGAGGAATAAAGGAAAAAAAAAAGAAAAAAGGTTGGGGTTTGTTGAGAGGTGGCGCCCCCGCTGGCCGCTAAGTAGAAGTGACGGCCTGCTCTGTTTTGTCTCCCGGAGCTGCCGCTGGTGCTGAAACAACCATGATTTCATCCAATATTCCCGTCATGTTTCAACAGGCTCTTTATTTATTTATTTATTCAAAAAAAAAAAAAAAAAGAAAAAAAAAAAAGCTCAGCCCTACTGTTCCAGAAACACGTCACGGCCGTCGGCTCCAATCTCCGTCTCCTCTTGTTTTCCTTCCTGCTGTTCCAGCCGCCGTTTCCTTAGCGTGACATCATCACTCAGCACCTGTGGGAGCTGAGGTGGGGGGGCACCACCGACCCACGGTGCACTTTGGATCAAGTCAACTCCAGTTTGACTCGTCTGGGAGGAAGAAGAAGAAAAAGAAGAAGAAGAAGAAGAAGAAGAAGAAGAAGAAGAAGAAGAAGGAGAAGAAGGACGTCCTGGTCGTGACCGTAAACGTCCATCAGCAGTACAACAGTCGCACGCCACTCCATCTGCCACTCAGGGTCGGCGTTCCACACTGGGGAA
>CM020502.1:30131443-30136443 GCA_009823395.1 Thamnaconus septentrionalis | reverse complement strand
TGGTGACACACCGACTCAGGGCCTCAGTTGTTCCCTCTGTCCCATTAGCAGCTAGCCGCCGCCGCCGCCCTGCTGGCTGCCGGGTGGGCAGCGATCATGGCCATACACTCACACACACACACACACGCACGCACGCACGCACGCACGCACACGCACACACACACACTGGCAGGTCCGGCAGAGAAAAAAGACTTGATACTGGAAAAAAACACGAAACAGATGACATTTATTTCTGTATTTATCACGATTTTTATCACAAAATTATTGCGATATTCATCTTTGTTGTCTGAGATCTTCAGCTTGGTTATTAACTGTGAAATTGCTTCCAGAGGCCTAATAAAGAAACATCACAGCATTAGTTTTGGAAGCCAAACTAAACTAAATGACATTCAAGAGGCCATTTGTTGGCATTTTTTTCCCACTAAATACAACTTGAATGAGTTGAATTGTTTCCCACGATGTTTAATTTTAACGGGCAGGATGTTTTTTTTTCTCCTGCAAGAGTCGACCTGAGAGTCCAGCGACGAGACGAGACGAGACGAGACGAGACGCCTCGGCAGCCAGTCGAGTGTTTGACTGGCTGCTGAAGAGGACGATCAGACGCTGCTTCTCAACACCGTCTGCTGCCGCTGTCATCTGTCAAGAGCCCGGGCCAGGTGTGTGTGTGTGTGTGTGTGTGTGTGTTTGACAGATCTGGAGGAAAACATTCTCGCTCACCTGAAGGCTGAGAGAAACATCCTTTCAGCCGACAGCTTACAAAGCGTGACCGCAGACAGTTTGTTGCTCTTTGCGACTGCGAAACGGTTCAGCCGTTGCAGAGCAGCGAGCGATAGAGCGGAAAAATGTGGGGACGCACCCCCCCCCCCCCGAGTCAGGTGACACATGGGGTGGATGGTGGGGACTAAAACCGCGTCAGTCATCATTATATTTAGTTTTCTATGTGAATAAATTGGCTTCTGGATGCATGTGAACATTTTAAAGCCGGATAACAGACCACAGCCGCGTTCAGACTGCCACCCAAAATCCGATTTGTAGCCCATCCTGATTGAAACTGGATGGCTCTTTTGTAGTCTGAACGGTCTCAAATCACATGAAATCTGATTTTTGCAAAACGGATTGAAACCACTTTCGGGAGGTAGTTTCAGCAGTCTCTGCTGCTGAGATGCTGTGTTTAGTTCCACTCCCTCCGCCCATCTGCCATTGAGGCTCCTCCCCCTGCCCTGACATGTAGCAGAGGTTGAGGGTTCTGGTCCAATCACCGTCTCACTCAGCCGTCGACCTGTTTTTTTTTCCTCTGGCCTCTTTTTTCTCCCCCCAGACGGACATGAAGAAAAAAATCCAGAGCAGAGAAAATTCTGTCAGGTCAGTTTCTTTCTGCCTGGAGATGGAAAAAATATCAGCTTCAGGCTTGTGACAGATGAAAGAATAATAATAAAAGCAGCGCTGCGGACAGACCGGGGTGGGTTGGGGGAGTGGAGTGGATGGGGTGGGTTGAGGGTGGGGGGGAGGGACTGGAGGAGGGGGAGGGGCCTCCTGGCTGCCAGGTGACTTTTCGGGCCAATTAGTGCAGAACTTGAGCCCTGTAATAAGGCCTGCAGGGACTCAGGGCTGAGTCTGATTACAACGCTTAAACCTTCCTGTCGCCCCCCCCCCCCACCCCCTACCCCTCCCCCACCTCTCAGTGACAGCCCGAGTGGGGCACGGGGGAGGCGGGGGTCCACAGCCTGGTCTGTTTTACTGGAGGAGAGAAAAAGAAAAAACACACACTGAGGATTTTCACCCCACCACCCCCAAATTTCTCCTCAACTTGTATGACTTGTTGGATGAAAGTTCAGTGCAGAAACAATCTGTCAGGAGGAAAAGACGCTTGTTGACGTGGAGAAAACACTCAGTCAGTGCTGGAGGCCTGTTTTTCCTGCTGCTGCTGCTGCTGCTGCTGCTGCTGCTGCTGCTGCTGCTGCTGCTGCTGCTGCTCCAGACCACACGGCCAGCAGGCAGGAAAAACGATACAATGATAATAAACGCTGTGATTGAATCACTCGTCGGCTCTCCGGCTGATCCGTTCGGCCCGGACTCGGAAGCCAGGCGAGTCGGTTCGGTTCTTCTCCTGTCAGATCGGCAGACCAGAGGGGGGGCTCTCACCTCTGGACACATGTGGCTGTGAGTGGACAGTAAAGCGTCCGGATACTTTCCTCTAACTCTGGGGATCTTTCAGCCATTCAGACGCAGCAGCTGAACTTTCTGCCTCCGGCTCCTGGAAATCCCGGAGAAAAGCCGGCGGATCATGCCGGGAACGACGTGCCCTCCCAACGACTCCGACCAGAAACCAGCCCTCGCCCTCACCACCCCCCCCCCCGCTGGACATGTGATCCCGGGGCCTCAGAACCAATCAGCTGTCAGCTCTCTGCTAATGCAGCCAGACGGGACCCCCTGCTGGCGGCGACCGGCTCCGTCTTCTGATCGGACGGCGGCCATATCGGTGTCGGACATCGGATCTTGGCGCTCCGAGAGTTTGTTTATGTGTGTGTGTCAGCAGGAGGAGGGTGGAGGAGGGTGGAGGGGGCGCTGGCGAGTGATGGCTGGGAGCACATGTGGTGACGGCGGCCAGAGTGTGTGTTGAAACCGAGATTAATGAAGGAGGGAGGCAGAGTGAGTGAGTCTGTGTGTGTGTGTGTGTGTGTGTGTGTGTGGCGACACTGTATCTTTGGAGGTTTTCAACACTCCTTGTCCTGCAGCTGTGCAACGCCGACTGACACAAATAGAAAGAAAAACTCACTAAAAGTCCCAAAGAAGTTCTCCACACACTGACAAACCAGAAGTCTGTGCGTGTGTGTGTGTGTGTGCGTGCGTGTCAAAATACTGGGAACAGTGAAGACGATCATAACTGTGGGTGTCAAAATTGGGTGTACAATTGTGTTTTCACCACAACCGTGAAAACACAATTTTCACGGTTGTGGTGAAGTTATTTGTAAAGTTGTAAGAAGCCACTGCTTCTTTGTAAAGTTACTTATAAAGTTATTTGTAAAGTTACAAATAACTTTACAAATAATCTAAACTGGAAAGAAGCGACCCAGTTTTTTCAGAGGTGGATCTGAAGGCCACGTAGGAGGTGCAGGTTGTGAAGCTGAAGGTTCGAAGTGTGGACGTGCAGTGAAAACACTTCAGTGAAAACACTTTGCTGCTGCTGCTGCTGCTCCACCTCCTCCTCCAGACTGTCTGGCAGCCTCCTGCTCTCTGCTCCTCCATCTGCTCGTCCGTCTTGACACCGGCGCGTCACGCTCGTTGCGCTTCCGTCGACGTCTCTGAAACACATCGGACTCCTTCATTTCAGAGCCTCGTCGCTCGTCGCTTCTTTTATCCGTCCGTCCGTCCGTCCGTCTGTCAGTCCCGGCCGTTTAGCCGCCGGCATCCCTCATTTCTCCTGTCACTTAAATCATCCGCCCATCAGCTGCTTTCATCCCTCCGTCCGTCCGTCCGTCCGTCCGTCCCTCCGCTGAGTTATAGTGACAACCAGCAAAGTGTCGAGGACCTGCAGGGGCCAAACACACCTGGGGGCCCCTCCTGGTGCACACACACACGCACACACACACACACACACACACACACACACACACACACACACACACACGCTGCTTCCCATGACCTTACATACCTGTTGTCGTCACTCACACTGGAGGGTTTTCACAGCGACACAAAAAGCTTGTGTAAACTCAGCCGAGTGTGTCGCCGCCTGACAGCCGAGCACGAGTGTGTTATGACTGTGCGAGAGAGTGCGTGCATGTGTGCGTGCGTGTGCGTGTGCGCGTGTGTGTGTTTAGACAGGGTAAGGAGCTAGGGAGGCTACTTCCTCTTCTTTTTTTTTGCTGTCTCTGTTTGTGTGAACTACAGGTCTGGTTGTCATGACGACATACACACAGACGCACACACACATGCACACACACAGACGCACACAAATGCACACAGTGACACACCTCTGTTGGTGTTAAAACCTTCAAAGTTGGAACATTACAATTCTTCTTCTTCTTCTTCTTCTTCTTCTTCTATTATTTATTTTTCCATAAACTACTGTCTTTGTGACAAATATACATGATTTATTTGATAAATAGTTTTTGTAAAAAAATTCTACCTTATCATCTTCATGCTCATCTTCTTCCTCTTCTTCCTCTTCTTAACTGCTGGTTAGAACGCAGCTCCATCCTTGTTTCCTATAAAGGGACAGTCGGTCACTTGAACTTGCTATCCCCACTGCTCACCACCAGGTGGATCCAGGTAAATCCCAGGCCAGTAGCTCCGCCTCTTCTTCTCATCCAATCAGGTGGTTGGAAACATTTGTTTCAGAAACTGTGCTTTTCAAGTGGGAACAAAGACTTGAACGGTGAAGTAAATCACCCGGAGCCTCTAATTCTCTGGATCCGCCCCCCCCGAGGGCGAGTTAGCACTGGGCCCAGGCAGCTCTTTGGCCACGCCCATCACCTCCTCCTGACTCATCAAGCTCCAGCAGGTCAGAGCGGCGTGGTGGAGGCTACCTGTGCACGGTGAAAGGTTCTGCCACTGGTCCACTCTACGGTGGAGGCGCTGAGAGACAACGGAGCCAAGTGAGCAAGAAGCCACGCCCACTAATTCACTACCCCTATGTTTTCGGTCTTTAACGTAGTCGGTCGTCAGTCGTCGCGCTCGGACCTCCGACCTGCAACCTCTCTGGTCTGAGTGAACGACTTCATTAGAAACACTGCGGACAGGTGGAACTCAACACCTGAGGAGGTGAAAGAGGGTTGAAACACTGTCAGCTCAGTCGAGTGGGCTGCACACTGACCCAGAATCCTGCCAGTTTGCAGTTTTAACCTGGTTTTCATGTTAAAATTCCATCCAAATTTCTGTTTTTTGCACCATTTTGGTGAAAGAAAACAAATTATCTTAAAAAGAAACAAAAAGCACATAAAACCTTCTGGCGGTGAATTTGTTTTTCAAAATCTGATACCAGAATCTGAAAAAAAAACTTG
>CM020502.1:30006443-30126443 GCA_009823395.1 Thamnaconus septentrionalis | reverse complement strand
GTTACACAGCAGCTCCACTCCAAAAACGCTGCTCCTGTTCCGAGCGTCGGCTCGTCATTGTGGTGCTGAGGTGAAGTTTCCCCCTTCTGGATGGTTGTTCCCTCATGGTTCCCTCACTGTTCCCTCATGGTTCCTCATTGTTCCCTCACTGTTCTCTCAAGGTTTGTCACTGTTCCTCACTGTTCCCTCATGGTTCCCTCACGGTTCCTCATGGTTCCCTCACTGTTCCCTCACTGTTCCCTCACTGTTCCCTCATGGTTCCTCACTGTTCCCTCACTGTTCCCTCACTGTTCCCTCATGGTTCCTCACTGTTCTCTCAAGGTTTGTCACTGTTCCTCACTGTTCCCTCATGGTTCCCTCACGGTTCCTCATTGTTCCCTCACTGTTCCCTCACATTTCCTCACTGTTCCCTCATGGTTCCCTCACTGTTCCCTCACTGTTCCCTCATGGTTCCTCATTGTACCCTCACTGTTCCCTCATGGTTCCCTCACTGTTCCCTCACTGTTCCCTCATGATTCCTCATTGTTCCCTCATGGTTCCTCATGATTCCTCATTGTTCCCTCATGGTTCCTCATTGTTCCCTCACTGTTCCCTCATGGTTCCTCACTGTTCTCTCAAGGTTTGTCACTGTTCCTCACTGTTCCCTCATGGTTCCTCACTGTTCCCTCACTGTTCCCTCATGGTTCCTCACTGTTCTCTCAAGGTTCCTCATTGTTCCCTCACTGTTCCCTCATGGTTCCCTCACTGTTTCCTCATATTTTCTCACTGTTCCCTCATGGTTCCCTCACTGTTCCCTCATGGTTCCTCACTGTTCTCTCAAGGTTTGTCACTGTTCCTCACTGTTCCCTCATGGTTCCTCACTGTTCCCTCATGGTTCCTCACTGTTCTCTCAAGGTTCCTCATTGTTCCCTCACTGTTCCCTCATGGTTCCCTCACTGTTCCCTCATGGTTCCTCACTGTTCCCTCATGATTCCTCATTGTTCCCTCATGGTTCCTCATTGTTCCCTCACTGTTCCCTCATGGTTCCTCACTGTTCTCTCAAGGTTTGTCACTGTTCCTCACTGTTCCCTCATGGTTCCCTCACGGTTCCTCATTGTTCCCTCACTGTTCCCTCACATTTCCTCACTGTTCCCTCATGGTTCCCTTACGGTTCCTCATTGTTCCCTCACTGTTCCCTCACTGTTCCCTCATATTTCCTCACTGTTCCCTCATGGTTCCCTCACTGTTCCCTTACCACGCGCTTCAATTTTGTCTCATCTGCTTCCTGTTTTGTTTTTGATTTTTTTGTTTTTTTGTTTCCACTTTGTTTCCCGTCTGAACCACCGTCCACCTTTCTGCTTCGGCACAAAGACGAATTATTACGAGCGTCCTCCAAGGAAATAAATACATTCTATGAAAATTTAATTCTGCTGTGTTTTCTCCCATCCCCCTCCTCCACCCTCCTCCCTCCCCTTTACCCACCACTCAACATAAAGTGAGCCGTAAACGAATCAGAGCCGAGCGCCACTTCCTGTCAGTGCAGCAGGGGAGAGCCTGCTGGATCTAATTAGCGCTAATGTCCGGCAGTCGCATTTCCATCATGCTGCTGCTGAAGAAGGAGGAGGAGGAAGAAGTGAAGATGGAAGAGGGGGAGGAGGAGGAGAAATAGGTAGTAGAGGATGTGGAGGAGGAGGTGGAAGAGGTGGAGGAGCTTCCAGGGGAGAAGAACCCCTGAGATGTTCTGGCTCTGCTGCCCTGATTTACTCCTCCTCCTCCTCCTCCTACTCTTCCCTCCTGCAGGGGGAGGTGGCAGCGTGGTGGGCGTGTCCCAGCTAGCTGACCTCTGACCTCTGGCTGAGCCGCTGAGCTGCAGGCCTCGTCGGAGCAGCGAGGTCACGGCGAGCCGCTGCGGCGCTGCATTGTTCTCCGGGCCGCAGCGGCTTCCTGTCGGGGTTTTCAGCGCCACTCGCTCTTTATTGACGACAGAGTCGGTGGGATTTATGCGTCCGGGGGCTTTTAGAGGCTTTTTGCGGGGTCATGAAACCCACTCAGCAGATCAACAGCCCGTTAAACACTCAAATCCAGCAGCAGGAAGGAAAAAACACACACAGGCCAACAGCAGCAACGGCCTCTTTCTTCTTTCTTTCTTCTCGTCTTTCTCCTTTTATTCCACTTTATTATTATTTACTGCCACTGCTGCTGCGTCTCTCATCTCATGTCATGTGATTTATCTCTTCAAGATGTGGGCGGAGCTCCGACCGCTTCACCTTTGTGGAGAAAACAGATCTTTTAATAATGAAAATGTAACCGTGGTGCCGTGACAGACTTTCTCCACAAAGCCTGTGCGCGAGCACACACACACACACACACACACACACACACACACACACACACACACACACACACACATCAAGGGTCATTTGCTCCATTTCCTGTCTGCCTCTCCTCGCCTCCCCTCTTCACCTCTGATTGGTGAATTTATGCCTGCTCTCTGATTGGACGAGGAAGCTCTTGGCCCCTCCCACTTGTTAGCCGTCACCAAAACATCATCGACCCTCCTTTTCTTTTAGGACACACCCCCCAGAGGAGGAGCGGGACTGAGGGGTTGTCCTTCCTTTCTCCTGGTGCTCCGCCCTTCTTTTTTGCATACAAAAGGATGGGTGGTGAAAAAGCGGTGCTGGAGCGCCCCCTGCTGCATGCTGTGTATTACAACGCGCACGGAGCTGGAATGAAGATGTGAGGGGTTTTTTCTGATAAAAAACACAGTCAAAGGTGAGATTAACCTCCTGTAATTAATTCATGAAAAGCGAGCAAACATTCTTTTTCAATCTTTTTCATTTATATGATTTTTTTTTATCTACTAACTGGCTGTAATCATGCAAATTTCCCCAGTGTGAGATAAATAAAGGCATTCTATTCTATTCTATTCTATTCTATTCTACACATGCCTTATGTTGACCCACTGTGGCCTTATCGCAGAACCAACCAGATCAGAACTGATGACTCGTCTTTTGCCGTTGATGCTTTGATTTGAAAGTTTAAGTGAAGATGAACTGGGTTCACGCTGTCTTCTGTGATCTTCTGCCGATTTTCAAGCTTGAAAATTTCCCAGGTGAAGGTGTAGAACTCTGTACTTCCTGCTTCCAGTCCAGTCCAGCCTGCTTCCTGTGTTGGACCTCTCAACGCCCTGACTCCTCTCTCTCTCTCTCTCTCTCTCTCTCTCTCTCTCTCCTCTCTCCATGTGACTGCCAGCCGTCCCGTCCTCGCCAACATCAAAAAGCCCGCCGCTCTCCTCCTCCCCTCCTGGAATACGGTTGTGATCTTCGATAAAAACTATTATCTGTCGGCCGGGTCGTGATGGATGGCCGTGTGCGCCGAGCGTCCGGCCGTGTAAAGCGTTGTGATGATGACCTCGCTGATGTTCTAAGTGAGGGGGAAGATAAAAAACCTGCATAAATCAGCCGGGCCGAGCGAAGCGGGAGAGGTGGGGGGCGGCCGCGGAGGGGGCGAAGCCAGAGTTCCCACAAATCACCTCGGAAAAATCGGAAAAACACTGGGCAGGAATTTCTCTTTTTTTTGAGGGGTGGGGGGAGAAGACTGCCAAGGAAGATGTGGAAGGAGGAGGGGGAGGTGGGGAGGAGAGGGAGGGTTGTTTTTTTTTATTCTACTTCCACTTCCACTTCTACTCCTTTCTCCTCAGCGTCCACAACTAAGCGCGTTTTGTGGACGACAAATCCGGGAAGAAAATGAGACGATTTGGGAAAGAATGTGCGGCGTCGCATCCACGTGTTATTTATGTGCAACGTGAGTGGCGAGCAGGTCAAATGTATGCTACAAATGGGAGGTTTGAGCGCCACTAAATCACGGCGGCGGCGCCGTATTTCTATCAGCGTCTGTTTCCAGGCACGGGCGGGCGGGCGGGCCGCAGAGGAGGCCCCACCGAGGAGGAGGAGGAGGAGGAGATGAAAAGGCCGCCGGGGAGGAGGGTAGTGGTGGTGGGGGGGTGCATTAATAACATTAAGGCGGAGGAGAATTACAGTGGTAGTGGGGGTGGGGTTGGGGGCACCGCTGGGAGAACAAAGAGAGACGGAGCGACGCTGCAGGAGAAGATCCTGGATAAGTGTCCCAGACAGCAGCTGTAAATCCAGCCTGGGGCCCCGGGGTCGGAGGGGGGTGGGGGTGGGGTGGGGGGGAGGAAGATGACGAGGAAGTTGAGGACGAGGAGGAAGACGAAGATGAGGAGTCTCAGACCGGGGCTGAGGACAGGGAGGAGGAGAAAGATGAGGAAGATGAGGAGGAGGAGGAGGGAATAGGAATATGAGGAGGAGAAGGAGGAGCAAGAGGAGGCACGCACCCTGGGGTGAGGGAGGAAGAGCATGGAGACCAGGGCTAAGGAGGAGGAAGATGAAGACGAGGAGGAAGATGAAGAAGAGGTGTCTCAGACTAGGGCCAAAGAGGAGGAGGGGGAGGAAGAGGAGGCAGGCACCCTGGAGTGAGGTTGGAAGAACATGGAGACCAGGGCAGAGGAGGAGAAAGATGAAGAAGACGAAGAAGAGAAATAGGAAGATGAGGAGGAGGAGGAGGAGGAGGAGGAGGAGGAGGAATAAGAAGATTGGAAGGAGGAAGGTGAGAAGGAGGAGGAAAAGGAAGATGAGGAGGAAGGTGAGAAGGAGGACGAGGAGATGATGGAAGAGGAGCCGGAGGAGGATGCTGGCCCCCTGGGGTGAGGGAGGAAGAGCATGGAGACCAAGGTCGAGAAGGAGGAGGAGGAAGAAGATGAGGAGGAGAAATGGAGGATGAGGAGGAAGATAAGGAGGAGTAGGTGAGGAAGAGGAGGAGAAGGAGAAGGTGTGGATGAGGTGGGTGGGGAGACGGAAGATAAGGAAGAGGAGGAAGTAGAAGATGAGGAGTCACAGACCAGGGCCGAGGAGAAGGAGGAGAAGGAGGTGGAGGAAGAGCAGAAATGGGAAGATGAGGAGGAGAAGGGGGAAGAGGAAGATGAGGAGGAAGATGAGGAGGAGCTGTATGCAGAAGAAGGTGAATCATCTTGAGGTTGTTGCTCCGTCTCCAGGTTCAGACGGAGGCCTGGTGGTGACGCAGGCGTGACATTCAGCTCGGCTCGTTGTCAGAATTCCTCCCGGCATTCCGACCCGCCTCCTCTCAGCAGGCTCCTCGGCTCAACCTGCTGATGTCAACATCCACCTGCTGCCACGTCAACACCAGCAGCAGCAGCAGCAGCAGCAGCAGCAGCAGATTCTGCCTTTCGCTCAGCCAATGAGAACTCTGGACTTCCAGGAAGTGAAACCTGCTCTGGTGACGACAAGACGGAGGAAAAATAAACCCTCTGCCACATATTACTCTTTAGAAGAAAACAGAACTGAGTGGATCCTATCACATCACATCTTCTTTTCCCTTGTTGGTTTATTGCATGTGTGACCATCGTAGGGGTCAAAGGTCAACCGACTCTCCCCTTTATTCTTCCAGTAACTGTTGGTTTTATTGCCATTTCCTGTTGCGATGCTGAGTTAAATAAAGAGATAACGAGGAAGAAAAGGTCAAGTGAAAGCCTCCTCTTCCTCCCTCCTCCTCCTCTTCCTCCCTTTCATCCTCTCCCTCTTTCCCATCCCCCACCTCTCACTCCTCCTCTCCCTCTTTCTCCTCCTCCTCTTCCTCTACTTCCTCTCCCTCATTCTCCTTCTCCTCTCCCTCCTCCTCCCTCCCCTCCTCCCTCTCCTCCTCCCCTACCCCTCCCCCCCTCCTCCCACTCCCACTCCACCTCCCTCCTCCTCCGCTCCCCGTGCTACTAATTGGCCGGCTCAGTCCTCAGTAATTAGCGAGGCTGCAGCCGGAGCACAATGTGAGTTTATGTGCGAATGTGGAATCTGAACGCGGCTCCATTCATAAAAACACCTTCCTCTTTGTCCTCCCGACTACCAACCATGAAAAGGCCAAACGGCCCAATTAAGGCCGAGCGCAGCCGAGTTCTTCCGAGCCGCTTAATGACCACGTCAGGAATGTTTTTAAATGAGTGGGAGGTTACGAGTGCGCGTGTGTCACATACGTGTGCGTTGATGGCTGACGTGTGTTTTTTTTTCTCTGAGGGTCTTTAACCACGTCGACTCCCTGGTGACAGTGTTAGTCTCCTGCCCTCTCATGTCCATCCCAGTGGCGGTCCTGACCTCGCTGCCGCCGCTGCTGCTGCTGCTGCTGGCGGCAGCAGCGGTGGCCGACCAGCAGCTTCACTGGGAACCAGTCCAGGATGTCAAGATGCCCAGCAGAAGCCACGGAAGACACAACCTGACCAAGCCACAGGTGGGCAAGTCGCACAGAGGGACTTTCACTGCTCCAGTAAGTAAACCCGAAAATAAATTCCAAATGTCTCAATAAGAATAAGAATAAGAATAAGAATGCCTTTAATTGGGGAATATATATATATATATATATATATATATATATATAAATATATATATGTCTATATATATATATATATATATAATATATATATAATATATATATAATAAGAATATATATATATATATATTATATCCAATATATATATATATATATATATATATATATATATATATATATATATATATATATATATATATATATATATATATATATATATATATATTTTGTTTTGTTTTGTTTTTTAATTTATTTTATTTATTTATTTATTTATTTTTAAAGCATAAAGCGATCGTTCGCCGTCTGGTCTATTTTGTGCATGAGCCGCAAGTGATCCACTTCAAGCTGTACAGGAAGTCACTCAAAGAAACACAAAATCCAGTAAGTCTTCAAAATAAAAGCAATTTTCAAAATAAAATACCATGATTGACAAACGTGATCATATTTGTGTACGTTATATTTGTCATTATCTAGACAGAGTGCGAGAGAGATGAAAACCAACAAACACAAAGAAAAAGAGCAACAGAGTGGGCTGGCTACGGGGCAGGGGTGGGGTTTTGGGTGTCTAAACACACAAACAAACAGGGAAAGAGCAATAGAGAGGCAGAGAGGAGTTGTTGTCAAGTCAAGATGGACGATGTGAAATTGACCTTGATGAAAGAAAAAGCTCTGAATGGGAGTAAACTACAGCACGCCGCTTCACGGTGCTTCCACATCTGGTGTGAACCTGGCGTAAGCCTTTTTGTCCCTTTTACTAACCCGTAGTAAACCCCTCTGGCCGATTTTTGGTGAGAAATACATTATGGGGTTAAAACTGTCTTGAAATGCTAAATAACAGAATTTTACACATGCAATTCAGAAAGCCATTAATCGCTCTTAACTGTAAAGATTCTGTGATTAATCATGATCAAAAAAGTTAATCGTTTGACAGCCCTGATATACATATATATATACATATATATATATATATATTTTATTTTTTTTATACATATATATATATACTCCTTTTATTTCTTCTTGACTTTTTTTGCAGTTCGATGTGCAGTGAAGCAGAGTGCAGTGAGTGTTAGTCATGAGGGTTTTTTTTCTCCCTTTTTATCTTTATAAATTCAGGAGAGACACTCAGCTGCAAACTTTTCACAACACAGCGTGTCTTATTAACCTTTCGGATGATCTTATTAAAGAAGTCTTCTTTTGCTTTTTGCTTCACCTTTTAGCTCCCGTAACATTTAAAGTTTAACAGTGTTTTGTTCTGTCATTTCTCTTAATTTTCACATTTTGAATATTCTGCTGATGATCTCATTACTGTAAATATAAGAAATTGAAGGAAAAAATGTAAAAAAAAAAATAAAAAACACATTTTGAAATGTTTCTGCTTTGCTACTTCATCATGAAATATTAATGACCAAATATGGATTTCTTATAAAAAAAAAAAGAGAGAAATGTTTTTAATTTTTACTGTCCAACTTGAACACATGGTCGTTGTTGTTGTTGTTGTTGTTGTTGTTGTTGTTGTTCATCCAGAGCCACAGCAGCAGGAGTTTGGACCCGGACAGCCTGAGGATGCCGCAGGCCACGCCCACCGCCGGCAGGTCTACCCTTCTCACCATCGTCCGGCTCTTCTCGCCCACCGACAGGCCCACGCACGCGAACGCGCACGCCAACATGCCCCTGCGCTTTGGCCGCGGCGACGCGGGCGACGCGAAGGCGACGCGGGCGGCGAAGGCGGCGAAGGCGGCGGCGACGAGCAGCACAGCCCGAACATGCCGCAGAGGTTCGGCCGCTCGCGGCGGCGGCGTCTGCTGCTGCCGCTGTGCACAGGGTGTGTGCGGCTGAAGGGGGCGCTGTCGCTCAGAGTGTTCAGGTCACTGGTCCAGCACCAGTTACCAGTGGACGGCGGGGCCGGCGAGGGCAGCCTGCCGTGACGCTGCAGGGATCCAGTCAGCCAATCAGCAGCGGTCAGCAGCCTTCCTTTAATTTAAAAATATCAAAATACAAGATTTGATTTGTAAATGTATATAAGGCAAATCTGAGAAATCATCACAGAAGGATTTCTTTATATTGACTAAGCTGAACTGTATACTGAAAAAATACATATTTTAAATCATAATAATTTCGTTTATTCAAATATTTTGCACATTTTTTGTGACTTGTGGCAAACAATGTCTCTGGTAGGACTGAAGGTCTGGACTCTGCAACCACCGGGATGGGGACCCTCAGTGCTGAGGCCTTCTGGTCGACCAAACTCCTGAACTTGAGCAGTTTGTTGAAATATCTTGTCCAGATGTGTGTAATTAAATACATAAATAAATGACAATAAATAATAAAAAGTTTATAGAAGCGTCTAGAAAAACTCCCTGAGCTCAGTGCAACTGATTGCTTTTCATTTTTATAACAGTGGATTGTTTCCTTCTTCTTTCTTTTATTTTGAGGTGCTGAAAACTCTCATTTTCCTTTTCATATATGTTGGTTAAAGTTCATTTAGTGTTAATTATACCGGTGAATTCTCTCCGGTTTGAATCACTCGATATCATTTGCTTTCAGCGTGTATTAACGAAGCAATCAATGCTGCTCACCGAGTCAAAATGAATCCACCGTTGCACCTCTACCTACCACTAGAGGGAGACAATCACGAGCAAATACTCTCGCGCTGAAGGGTTTACATTTTTGTGATAGCTTAAATTAGGAAATAAAACAAATCAACCAAAGGGCATAATAATAATAATAATAATAATAATAATAATAATAATAATAATAATAATAATAATAATAATAATAATAATAATAATAATACATTTTATTTATAAGAATAAGAAATTAAGAATAATAGACAGTAAAATAAAATAAAATAAAAAATAAAATAAACTGGAACAAAGAAGTTAGAGTGGGCTATTTTGAACAGGTGAGTTCAAAATCAACACTGGTTGCAAGGAGAGGAACCCTTCAAAATAAAACAGGAAGTGTGACTTGTGAGACCAAAACTGCACTAACTGTGGATTACAAAAACAAGGTGGATTACGTGAAGAGCAGCATACACATATAGGGTGCGTCACTTCATGGCTTCCGTAATTAAATGAGTCACCCAGGAGTTTTTTTTTCACGCCTTTGTCCCAGTGTGAGTAACACTGTAAACATCTCGCCTCAGAAAACCTGAGCAGCTAAAATCAGGATTTTTATTCGCTCTTAAAGTACTGTGCGCAGTCCGAAGATGACCGAATTTTTCCAGAGCTCTGCTGATTGCTGATTGGCGAGCGGTAGGTTGGTGGCGGTGGAGGTGAGGTGGAGGATGGAGGGGCGTGGCCAACAAACTTTCTACATTTCACATTCTTCAAGCCTTTGCGCCGTCGGCCGGGTTGCGCAATACGTTATTATTCAAGTAGCGAGGTGGCCACGCCCCTGTGACGTGGGAGAGCGCCGCCCTGTGTCTCCTCAGAGACACTTCAGCAGCTCCCGGATGTTTCCACTCCGTCGGCCAACGGTTTGACCCAAAATAAAGGCAGAAATCCGACGTCGACTGAAGTCCAGGAGGTTTTTTGGAAGAGCAGGAAGAAGAAGAAGAGGAAGTAGAAGTAGAGGAGGAAGAGGAGGAGAAGTTGTAGTTTGTCTTCTCTCCAGCCACGCGCTCCGGCCAGGTGAGTTGACGCCGAGCTGGTCCGGTACCATCCTGTCAGCACCTTCCGGTTGCAGCTCAACGGACTTCAAGCCCTCACGGCTTCCCTTTGTGACCTCACACCGGCCGCAAGTTTAGCGGGTTTAATGTGAAAAATAAACATGTTTGTGTTTTCTTTTTGTTCCCGCCAGATCCACGCACGCAATAGGCTGCCAGTCATGGGCGACGTCGCCAAGGGGAAGAAGGTGTTTGTCACCAAGTGCTCGCAGTGTCACACGGTGAACAAGGGGGGCTCTCACAAGACGGGGCCCAACCTGTGGGGCCTGTTCGGGAGGAAGACGGGACAGTCGCCCGGCTTCTCCTACACGGACGCCAACGTCAGCAAAGGTGCGACGACGTCCAACACACACAACACACACCTTGTCCACAGTTGATGATGATGATAATGATACCGAACGTGGATTTTGATTGGATGAACATCCTGAGCCAATCAGATTTCCTTTAAATAGGCAAAATACAAATGTTTTCTCCGGACAGCAAAGAGTAGTTGTAAGAGTTTTGTTGGGAGGTGAAATGCGCTTCTTGATGTCCTCATGATTAAAAAGACACACTTGAAATCTTGATACCTGATATAGAATAATGACTGGAAAGGGAGGGGGAAAATTTAAAGATCGGAGCTTCTCAAGGAGGATTAGCTGAGGTTGAGGAGGCAGCAGGTCCCAACAGGCTGGGCGGCTTTAAGATTCCCACAGACCTGCTGAGACACGAGGCCGTAAAAACCTCAACACCGCAATCTACACAACACTGCGTCGGGTTCACACCTGTGTGTGTGTTCAGGTATCACTTGGAACGAGGAGACCCTGAACGAGTACCTGAAGAACCCCAAGAAGTACATCCCAGGAACCAAGATGATTTTTTCAGGCATCAAGAGGAGCAAGGAGAGGGCCGACCTGATCGCCTACCTGAAGGAGGCCACGTCAGAGTGAAGAGGAGGAGCACACACACACACACACAAACAGCTGTTTACACACTGGACTCGACTCTTGTTTCATTGACATTGACGGGTTTGGTGGTTTGTTTGTTTGTTTGTTTGTTTGTTTTTGAATTCCTCCATCTTCTGATCCTGGAAACTCCAGGAAACTGCTGTTGTCTGCTGGGACTTTTCCACTGTTGCTGCTGCTTTGCACAGGAACTCTGCACTTTAGCCGCTATCGCACTGACTCCTGTTGGTTCTTCTGTTACACTTTATTTGTTTTTTTTCTCTCTCCTTCATTTTCCTCTGCACCGCTGGAATAAGGGAGCATTTGAACACAACACGGGGAAGTTTCCTCTCTAATATTAAATGTTTTGCTTAAGGTTGCATCTTTGATTAACTGTGGATCTGAAATGTTTTGTTAGATTGCGCCAATAAAATTTTCTTGTGTCTAAATTGATGTTTGCAGGCCTAAGTTGTGGTTTCATGAAACACTGTTACGTTTATTGTCATGTTACTGCATGGATGCCCTGTTATATATGCCACCTTTGACATTAAAAGTCGATTTTAATAAAAAAAAACTCCTGAGATTTTTTTTATCGTTCATTTACCAGCCGCGTTCAGATTAAACCATGTTGATTGACATATGTTGATTGACATTGACATCTGTTGACGTCATTTTAATTGGAAGTTGATATAATTTTTGCCCCCTGAAAGAGCAACAAACTTGTGCAAAAGAAGAGAAACACTGTTTTATCATGTAAATTCGGAGGCCTCCAGTAGAGGGCGCCAGGTCACTACAGAATAGAACGTGGCTGGGCCAACTTTTTGACTGGTGGGACTCCAGTGGGTTCTAAAATGTGACGATGAGGATGATAGTTGTTATTTTATGTTCTTTTACCGAAGGAAAAACAACAACGATGTGTATATTATATTTGTTCTTTGATTAGCTTTTGTTTGTTTTTTTGTTTGTTTTTTAAAATATTTTTTGCTTGTGAAATGTTTTAATTGCACTGTCACTTTTAAATTCATCGTAGGAAGAAAAGTCACAACTGAGGCACTGAGTGGAGATACTACAAGCAACAATGAACCGGGCCGAACCGGGACTAATCAGGTCAAACCGGGCCGAACCGCGCTTATTTCACCTTCCCGCTTCAGACTCAACAGGTGGGGGATGCTGTGTAGCTGCACACAGCGCCTCCTGTTGGCGCTGTTGGGGGATGACAAAAGTGGAGGGGAGCGCCGCAGTTTGTGATACGGCCGCAGGGTCCTGATTGGCTGCGGCTCCGAGGTGACGTCACCAGGGAGACGCTGACAGCCAGAGGAGCAGTGCCGCGCATTCCGCAGGACGGCGCGTCCGCAGGTGCAGCGCGATCCCGAGACAGACGGCGGCAAGGTAAGGCTGCGCAGGAAGTGCACAGTGTCGTTCAGTTCGAGCATGTGACGCAAATCCAGATGTGGGTTTGCGTGTGAGTGCGTTTGCGTTTGCGCGTGTGCAGGATGGTTAAAAACCTCTGCAATGAACCGCTGGTCTGTGACTGCTGCTGCTGCTGCTGCTGCTGCTGCTGCTGAGGAGGAGGAGGAGGAGGAGGGCGCGTGCGTGATTTCTTTTTTTGTTTTTGTTTTTTTTGCAAAACGCACGTGGTTCAACACGAGACCATCTCTCAGAGGCTCTGAGAAAAAAAAATGTGTGAGGGTTGATGATTCTGGCACAAAGCAGAAGGAAAGGAGGAGGAGGAGGAGGAGAGAGAGGAGGAGGAGGAGGAGGGGAGTAGGAGGTTGTGCAGCAGAAGCAGGGGGTGCCAGGGAGGTGCGGGAGGAGGAGGTGCACAGGGAGGAACAGCTGCAGCAATGGGATCAGGAGGCCTGCTGGAGGATCAGTAGGAGGATCAGGAGGAGGAGGTGCTGCAGTGAGGAGGTGCAACAAGTCCATCACTTTGGCCAGAGGAGACGAGAGTCGGTGACAGCTGCCAGGAAGAGCATTAAGACCAGGCTGCAGAAATAGAACCTGTGTGTGTGTGTGTGTGTGTGTGTGTGTGTGTGTGTGTGTGTGTGTGTGTGTGTGTGTGTGTGTCAGGATGGCCCAGCTCCGGGTCCCAGTGCTCCTCTACGTTCTGCTGTGCAGTCAGTGGGTCCAGTCCCGCCTCCCTGCAGGAGACCACTTCCTGTCGCACCTGTCAGGTGGGTCCACACTCAGTGCGTGTGTGTGATACACCGTCATGGCTGACCTGTGTGTGTGTGTGTGTGTGTGTGTGTGTGTGTGTGTGTCACACTGTCATTGCTGACCTCTCTGTGTGTGTATGTTTGTGTGTGTGTGTGCGTGTCCTTCCTCTCAGCTGTCCGGCTGCAGCAGGAGCTGCTGAGCTTTGAACCCTGCTGCCTCATGGCTCCGCCCCCACCGCCGCTCTTCCCACCGCCGCCTCAGCTGTGGATCAGCGGCAGCGACGTGAGTCGCGCACACACACACACACTTTTATTTTACTTCTTTATTTCTTTTTATTTAATACATATACTTATATTTATATTGTTGCTCAAATTATGCAAATTTCAAATGTGGGTTCAATAAAGGCGTTGTGTTCTATTCTTCAACCTCTGCCCCCTGTGTGTCCCCAGGACCGGGCCTCCATGGTGGACCTGGGTCTGCTGGGGGGTCAGAACCTGGACCAGCAGAACTCTGTCACACCCGCCTGCTCCCAGGGGCCTCCGGGACCTCCGGGGCCTCAGGGGCCACAGGTAGGTGGAGGCTTCGACACACTTCAGTGTGTTCAGGCTGATTCAAACCAGTCAAAGACGACCGGCAGGATGGAGGATTTCATTGATTTCAGATGATTTTCTGGTTGTCTTGTGTGAAACTGAGCTGCTCTGCTTGTGTTCAGGGGCCTGCTGGGTTGCCAGGTTCCAGGGGACCAAAGGGAGAGAAGGTCAGTCACTGATGTAAACCAGGTTCTAATGACACTGCAGAGGTTGTTGTTGTTGTGTCCTTGCTCTAATGGTGACCTCGCTTCCTCCTCCTTTTTCTTCTCTTCTTCCACCTCTTTTTTCCACCTTGTTCTCCTCCTCCTCATTTTTCTTCTCCTCCTCCTCTTTCTCCTCTTCCTCTTCCTCCTCCTCTTCTCCTCCACCTCCTCTTCCTTCTCCTTATTTTTCTCCTCCTCCTTTCCCTCCCCATCTTCCTCCTCCACCAATGCTCCTCCTCCTCGTCCTTCTTCTCCTTCTCTTCCTCCACCAAATCCTCCTCCTCTTCCTCCTCATTGCTCCTTCCGCAGGGAGAAATTGGCCGCCCAGGGTTGAAGGTGAGCGTCGCCCTCCACCCCCCAGCCCCCCCGACTCACACTCCCCCGCATGTGTCCTTGGATTAACAGGATTTGGACCCTCCCAATGTCCCACGATGTGATTGGTGCTATTGATGCGCCCGGTGGCGGGCTAAACGGAGCTCACTGCCTCGCTAGTCTTGCTAGTCCGAGCACGTCATCGGGCCTCCGACACCCCCACCCCACCCACACCCCTCCTACCACAAACACCCCCCTCCCACCTCTCCTCCCGCCAATCGAACCCTCCCTCACTTTTAATCAGCCTAAGTGCTCCGGCTGTCTGCAATAAATCATCCCACAGCAGCAGCAGCAGCAGCAGCTCCACAGGCTGCTGTTGCTAACGACAGGCTGCTAAATCAGAGCGTCGACTAACACTGTGGGCAGCAACAGCAGCAGCAGCAGCAGCAACAGCAGCCTTCTGATTCTCACCCAGCCGTAACTGAGATGCGCCGCATGAACTCTCAGCAGAGCTCACAGGAAAACTGGCTACTGGGCTAAAAGTCCATTCGTTTGCTAATCACTAATTAGCGATGCTTTGTGGAAGTGCATGATAACACAGAGGAACCTGCAGGAGGACAGTTCATCTCCTGACCAGTTTGGTTCTGGTGATTCTGTTTTCGTTGAGTGTGATGGAGGTCAGGCAGGTTGGCAAACCAGCAACATCTCAGAGGTGTGAATAACCTGAAATCTCAGAGAATTTTCAGTTTTTCACTCTTCTGAGATCAACTGGGAACCTTCTGGAGGCATCATGTGCCGTTAAATCCAACCAGGCTGACAAAACTCTGACAAAATTTTGTCAGAGTTGATGGTTGATGTTCACGATCTTCAACAGTGACCTTTAAAAGAGTGCAGGCGTACGCTGTGTTTGGTTCCCGGCGCTTTCGCTAAGCTAAAGCTAGGCTAGCCTGGGGTGGATAGATCAGACTGACTGACTGACTGGTGTCTCCTCCCTGCAGGGTCGGACTGGAGCTCCAGGTCTGCCTGGCAAACAGGGCCTGGCAGGGTGGCCTGGACCAGAGGGGGCCAAGGTAGGAGGACCAGCAGCTCCGGAGATGCTGTGAAATACAGGAAGAAGGAAGTCATGTGGTGCAAATAAAGAGCAGTGCCAGATTAAATACAATCTGTTTATTTTATTTTTTTTAAGATTTTAAGCACTAGATTCATTTGTTGCAAAAAAACAAAAAACTTAAATTTCATGATGTGCACTTAATGAAATGTCTTTTTGAGGTAGGTCTCGGCTAAAAACACTCAGAATATGTACATCAGTAAATAAAATAAAAAACACTCAAGCTTGAGCGACTCTTCAGATAAGTGTACGTGTTACATGTATCGATTTTATTTTTCATTTTATACCTATTTTTTCAGGGTGAAAAAGGAGACATGGGACTGATGGGTTTACCTGGACAGCGAGGACCACCTGGGAAAAAGGTTTAATAAAGTTTAATATCAGTGACAAACTGCCTGACTGACTGCATGACGGTTGCTGGTTGTGTGTTAACTTCACTCTCTTGTGTCGTCTCAGGGTCTGCCGGCTTATAAAGGAGAGAAGGTAATTGCAGAAGCTCCTCCCACCGTAAATTGTTTATAAAACTTTCTTTGTTTCGATTGATTGATATTTTCTTGTCCCCTAGGGGGCTCATGGTGACCCTGGATCATCAGGACCAAAGGGAGACAAGGTGAACTGGTTTTCACCTCGCAGAGTTTCACTTTTATTTCATCTTTGAGCTTCTTTTCTGTCCAATTCATTTAGTTTCAGCCGTCATCATTCTACTTTGATCTGATGGATTGATCATGAATAAGCGGCCAAAGAAATAATAAAAAAATAATAAAAAAATAGAATTTTGAATAGATATTAAAAGACTTTTTGAATTCTCCATCTCTGGCTCCACTCAGGGTGCAATTGGTTTGCCTGGGATGCTCGGGCAGAAGGTGAGAGGTCAAAACAGTCACACAGTCATTTGCCAGATGACCCCAGGATTGATTGATTGATTCATTCATTCGTTCATTTTGAACGACCTGATTCCTCTTGACAGGGTGAACAGGGACCAAAGGGAGGGTCGGGCTCTTCCGGGAAGAGAGGACCTACCGGGCGACCAGGGAAGAGAGGCAAACAGGTGCTGCCCCTGATGATGATGTCACAGGCGTCACATCACGCCTCCTGGATGACCTGCTCAGTGTGTCTGTGTGTTGTTGTTTTTTTTTTTGCATAAAAAAGGGCACAAAGGGTCACTCAGGGTCGCCAGGGAGCATCGGACCCCCGGGACCTTCAGGTGCCAGTGGTCACCCGGGTCCACCTGGCCCACCTGCGTCAGGTATAGCACACACACATACACTCACACACACGCAGAGTATTTAGCCCTGTGTTTACAGCCGTCTGGTACAAGAAGAAGCGTGTTTGGAGGGGATACAAAAACAAGGTCACTGAGGTCAAGTCTCAGAGAGCAGAGGTGGGGTTGTGGCCAGTTAACCCAGGAGAGCCCTGTTTATGCCCCTCTGTGACATCACAAAGGGCGGGAGTCAAACAAAGAAACTAACTAGCTTGCTTTTCCTCTGTTTCTCGCAGCTCTCTTCCTGGCGGGGGAGAAGGGTGAGAGAGGGGAGAGAGGTCTCCCAGGTCTCCCTGGCCGCTGCGACTGTGACTCCTCTCCTCCTCCTCCTCTTCCTCTTCGTCCGCCTCCCTGGCCACCAACAGCGCCCCCTTTGGCAGCTACACACAGTGGGGAGGTTCGGACAAAGTCCCAGCGGTGCGTCTCTCCGTCAGGGTGGCTGCAGGAAGAGTGTTGAAACTGTTTCTCCACTCACCTCCTGCGTGTGTGTGTGTGTGTGTGTGTGTGTGTGCAGATATTTGTTGTGAACAATAAGGAGGAAATGGAGGCTCTCCAACTGGACAACGCCATCGCCATCAGGAAGGACCAGAGGACGCTCTACTTCCGGGATAAGGACGGCTGGAAGCCCATCCAGGTGAGACCCAGGAGATCTTCCCTCCTCATCTGCTCCCAGGTCTTCATCCCTCAGATCTCCAGGTCTCCTTTTTCCAGGCCCTTCATCCATCTCCTTCCCCGAGGTCTCCTTCCTCCATCTCCTTCCCCAGGTCTCCTTCCCCCAGGTCTCCTTCATCCAGGTCTCCTTCACCCAGGTCTCCTTCCCCAGGTCTCCTTTCTCCATCTCCTTCCCTAGGTCTCCTTCCTCCATCTCCTTCATCCAGGTCTCCTTCCTCCATCTCCTTCATCCAGGTCTCCTTCCCCCAGGTCTCCTTCCTCCATCTCTCTTCATCCAGGTCTCCTTCCCCCATCTCCTTCCCCCATGTCTCCTTCCTCCATCTCCTTCATCCAGGTCTCCTTCCCCCAGGTCTCCTTCCTCCATCTCCTTCATCCAGGTCTCCTTCCTCCAGACCTTCATGAGGGGTGTGTGTTGTTGTTTCTCCAGCCCTTCCAGCCGTTCCAGTCCACGGAGAAGCTTCCGGACCGGCTGGGATCCTGCGGGGACGGGAAGGTGCAGCCGCAGCACGGAGAGGAGTGTGACGACGGGAACCACGTCGTCACCGACGCCTGTCTCAGTGAGTCCACACCCGTCCAGGTCATCCAGGTCACGTGACCATTTGATATAACGTGCTGCATCGTGAACACACCTAAAAAAAAAACAAAAACCTTGTTGGCTAAACTTTAACTTAGAGAGAAACATTAAATCTACAAGGGGATGTGGTGATGTTTGTGTGTGTTTTCTTCTTTCGCAAGTTTGCGATGTGAATTTCATGAATTCAATGAATTCAGTGGAATTCAGTGGAATTCTGGCCTGAGCTGTTGAGGTGGCGCCTGATTGGTTCCCATTCGTCAGAGTCCCTGCAGTGCCACAGTGTGGTGTGAGCTGACACAGCAGAGGGAGGATGAAAGCAGCCAACTCCCCCTTTCCTCCCCCTCCTCATCCCCCCCACCTCCTCATCCTGTCTCCCATTTAATTAGCAGGAAGAAAAAAATTGCTGCCTTGGCATCGACAAATCCCGCGGGAGGGCCGGAGCAATTAATGATGTCATCTTTCCTCCTTGTCCCTCCTAAATCCTGCCCCTCCGACTATCCCTCACCCACCACCCTCCCACCCTCACCCTCACCCTTACCCCCACCCTTACCCCAGACTGCAAGTGGGCCTACTGTGGTGATGGCTACAGACACCAGGGAATGGAGGAGTGTGACGGCAAAGATTTTGGCTACCAGACCTGCAAGTCCTACCTGCCAGGGTGAGACACATACACACACACACACACACACACACACACACACACACACACACACACACACACACACACACACACACACACACTGTTGTGTAACAGTAACACGTGCTCAACAGTTATTTAAGTAGATTTGATTTGCATTATTGTTTTTTTTGTTCATATTAACAGTTCAATTCTTCAGCAATATAAATTAGATAATAAAAAGCGTGTATTATTATTCCTACCAATTTCAGAGCACCATTTGGTTTTTTTTTGGTTTTTTTTTACCTTCTTCCCTCTAAAACCTCTGTGCCAAGATGAGCTAATCATTTGGCTCCAACTCTACTATATACTAATAATACTCTGCAAGACAAAATGTCCTTAAATCCCTGATCATCATCATCATCTGCTGCTGCTTCCTCCATTTCCTCTGACTGCCCCCCCTATGACGCCCGCTGCAGGTCCTTCGGGCAGCTGCGGTGCACAGAGTCCTGCCTCATCGACTCCACCGGCTGCAAATATTTCACCTCGGCTGGGAAATGAGCTTCTGCATAAAAACAAACAAACAAACAAACAAACAAAAAAAGACACCGACCGATGTACTGACGGACTGAGCACTGTTTGGATCCACTGCCGCCCCCTGGAGGTCACTACTGGGGAAGGGCTGCTGGTGGACGGGGCGTTTTCCTGTTTCCTGCAGCCGCCTGCAGCTGTTGAGTGGACTGATTCCGGTGTGGGCAGGGAAACTTTTGGTTGCGATTGTATCGGCAGGAGAAATGATCCGCCACATGTTTGACTTTATATGACTTGCTGACTGTTGAAATAAGCCACGTTTTGTCAGGAGCTCTTCAGTGACAGGGTTGCTGTGAGAATCAGGGTTGTGTGTTTAGTCCCTCTTGCAAAAAAAGAGAAAGAAACAACAAACATTTACTGTATTTATGAAGTTGAGATGTTGCATGTGCACCTGTGTAGCAGTTTGCCACGTTAACGCCACCCCCAACAGGAAGTGACTTGGTCACTAACTTCCTGTCCCGATGAGATGCATGGAGCTCACTTCCACAAACACCTCGTGCATGAATGTAACATGTTCCAGACAAGCAATAAATAAAAATGAAAAAAAGTTGGGGGATTGTACACGAAGGAGAGGAGGGCTCCATCTGTGGGCGGGGCTTGTGAGCAAGAAGGCAGCCAATCGGAGGGGCTTCTGGGACGGTGATGAAAGTTGCCACGTAGAGCTCGCTGCAGCTGAGAGCTGCTGCTGCCCCGCTGAGGCTCCATCCGTCCCGGCCGGAGCTTCTCCCACTACTGCAGGTAGCGGGGCGGCAGGCAGCATGTTGGTGACCGCGCTCAGCTGCTTCCTGTCGGCGCTGCTGGCCGCCGCCGCCGCCGGGAAGCTGCCGGAGGCCGAGGTGAAGGTGGAGGTGCTGCACCGGCCCTTCCTCTGCCGCCGCAAGACCAAGTACGGAGACATGCTACTGGTGCACCAGGAGGGCTACTTCCAAAACGGGACCATGTTCCACTCCAGGTGGGTTCCGCCGGTCGCACTTCCGGTTCTCCGACAAGGCTGCGGAGAACTTTGCTTGAGCACGTAGCTGCAGGTTACATTGCAGGTTTGTGTTTTTGACCCAGGAGGAATTAAGGCTGAGGTCTAGTTTCAGACCATTAGAAGTTTCCCTTCACTCAAGTCAGTTCCTTCTGGTTCAGATGACTTCGAAGATCAGGGACAGAGAAGACAGAGAAATCACAATGGAAAAGAAAGAAAGAAGTATTTAAAAACTCCCAAACATCTGAAGTTGAAGATGTTATCGATCTACTGCATGTACAAATATGCGCATTTGGGTATTTGTACTTCAAGTTCAACAACAAGCGAGTGGGAGTTGTGTTATAATGAGCACTTTTCACACTGTTGTGTGTGTGTGTGTATATATATAAATATATACACACATACACACACACACACACACACACACACTGCTATACCCACTGCTTTGGAGGCACCGTCATGTTGTACAGACACAGAACACTACAGTGCAGTAGTAACACGTGGATGTGAGTAGGCACATGTATGATGATGCAACAACACAGACAGCGTTATGACTATTATTAGTAGTAGCAGGAGTACTCATTTCAATAAAGAGCTAAATGCGGTGGGGCTTCAAAGACACTGATCTTTTGGTAACTGCTTTTGTTTGTTTTCAATAGACATTAGAGCACATGTTTTCTACACATCCCACTCATTCATCTTCCATACCCGCTTCTTCCCGAGCTCAGGGTCACAGGGGTCTGCTG
The DNA here is from genome assembly GCA_009823395.1 of Thamnaconus septentrionalis. Taxonomy (NCBI): domain Eukaryota; kingdom Metazoa; phylum Chordata; class Actinopteri; order Tetraodontiformes; family Monacanthidae; genus Thamnaconus; species Thamnaconus septentrionalis. The sequence continues at coordinate 30,105,663 of CM020502.1, read as the reverse complement.
GAGCCTATCCCAGCTGTCATAGGGCGAAGGCAGGGTGACACCCTGGACAAGTCGCCAGTTCATCGCAGGGCCACATGGAGACAACCAACAACCATTCACACTCACCCACGGACAATTTAGAGTGTTCAGTTGACCTCACATGCATGTTTTTGGAGTGTGGGAGGAAGCCGGAGAACCCGGAGAGAACCCACACAGACACAGGGAGAACATGCAAACTCCACACAGAAAGGTCAGACGGCGGGAATTGAACCCACGACCTTCTTGCTGTGAGGCAGCGCTAACCGCTGCGCCACCGTGTTGCCCTTCTACACATCCCATAATATATTTTTCCCTCCTATGATGTGGGTCATCAAAACACTCCATCCATCTGCTCCTGCTCCAGCCCCTCTGTCAAATTTTTGAACTTATTGTGGCCCCGCCAATAATAAGGTTTGCCCAGCCCTGCACTACGCACAATCAAATTCCAGGGCCTGAACCTTTAATGTTGCTCTTGAATTGAAGAGAATCGACCACCTGCAGCAGGTTTAAACCTCCTGGTCAACCACTCTGTTCACTTCTCCTCCTCTTCCTCCTCAACCCCCTCCACCTCCTGCACTCTGACCTCTGATTTCTGTCCACCAGCCGGACGTTTGGGGACAAGCAGCCCGTGTGGTTCACGCTGGGCATCAAGGAGGTGATCCGAGGTCTGGACCGAGGCCTGCAGGACATGTGTACCGGGGAGAAGAGGAGGCTGGTGGTGCCCCCGGCGCTGGCCTACGGCAAGGAGGGCCGAGGTACTGCTGTTGCTGTTGCTGTTGCTGGTTAACCTTCACCTTGACCTCTGAGCTACGTGAAGGTCAAGGCGGGAGATGTGACGATTTGTGGGTTGAGCCATAGAGGCAGGTATCCCTCGACCAATCAAAACATCATGTTCTGATTGGTCAGCTCTTTCACTCTTAGAGCAGGAAAGCAACAAAGTAGCAGTACTTTGTTACTGTACGTAAGTAGATCTTTCAGGTATCGCTACTCTACTTGAGTATTTCTTTTTCTGAAGACTTTATACTGTGACTCCCTACATTTGTACACAAATATCTTTCTACACCTTATATTGGAAAACCATGCTGGTTACTTTTGTGTTGAAAAGTGTTTAAAAGATACAAATTCTGTTCAAAAGTTATTCACTTATTATTTATTATAGTTGTTTATGTTGTTGTGCTATTTGAACTCCACTGGTGTTGAATATAAAAGTGGATGAAATTTGAGACAGGAGATAATTGTAGATGACTTCAGCTTTGGGGGTCATTGTTCAGTATGTTTTCAGAGCAGAGAAAAATAAACATACAGAAAATAACATTTTTATTGTTATTAAAAATGTAAAAAAAAACAAAACAACAAAAAACTTTTTATTTCACTACATTTCAGAACTTGTTCTCTTACTTTTACTGGACTAAGGAGTTGAATCAGCACTTTTACCAGAGTACTTTTTTGAGTACTCTTTTTTTTTTTAACCATACTTTTACTTGAGTGCAGAATGTGAACACTTTGCCCCCTCTGCCTCCAGGTAAGATCCCACCTGACAGCACGCTGACCTTCGTGGTGGAGCTGCTGGACATCAGGAACGGGCCGAGGTCACACGAGTCCTTCCAGGAGATGGACCTGAACGACGACTGGAAGCTCTCCCAGCAGGAGGTGGGTCGGTCAATCAGTCAATCAATCAATCAATCAATCAATCAATCAATCAATCAATATTTACAAAACTCACAGCCCCTGGAAGGCATTTTGAAGCTCTTATTTTGAAAAGAAAAGATGAAACTGGACAATTTTTTTCACTGAATTCTTTTTTTCCCTCCCTTCCGTCTGTCACTGCTCACCTCCATCCCGTGTCCCAGGTGAGGGAGTACCTGCGGAAGGAGTTTGAGCGCCACGGCTACCCACCCAACGACACGCTGCACGAGAACATGATGAAGGACATTTTCGCCAAAGAGGACAAGAACAAGGACGGCTTCATCTCGGCCAGGGAGTTCACCTACAAGCACGACGAGCTGTAGAGCCATCTGGCCGGTCGGCGCTCTGGCGCCCCCCTCAGGTTCAACCAGTCTGACTCTTTTTTTTTTACACACGTGCTGCATTGTTGTTGTCTTGGTGTGCTTCATGTCTTTGGTTCTGACTTTTCTTGACTCTCTGAATCTGTAAGAGCAGATTTTGCATTTCGAGCTGCACAATCAATAAAGTCACACTGTTTTTTTTTTTTTTAAAAAAAACAATGGTCCACTGTTTTATTGTCTTGTTATGCCTGCTGCGTTGCCCTGACATAATAGCCCAGCAGGTGGCAGTGTTTTTTCACAGATGTTAGCACAGTGGAATACAGTACAGTAATAGTTTGTTCTATTCATCGCGATTAAACATTGAACATGTTCTGCAGAACATCTAACGATTTATATTCTTTAAAAAACACACACACACACACACACACACACACACACACACACACATAACTCGAGCACCGTGAAGTACAAATAAAACATGGAGAGGTTTGAATAACTGCAAAGCAGGTTGGTGGCTCCAAAAAAAAACAGTCCTTTTGGCTGCAGCTCGTCATCACATGGAAAATGACAACAACAAAAATATTGCAGTCCAACAGTCAGGGACTGAGTGAAAACCGTCTGGGCGAAGAGCGCCCCCTGCAGCACACACACAGCACTGCTCCTCTTCCTCCTCCTCTCACACGCATTCAACACATTCCACACTGGAAAGAGGTCAGGAGGTCACACGGCCTGCACAGGGCGGGACCCTGCATTCACACACGTTCACCCACACACAGCAGGGCTTGTGTGTGTGTGTCTGAGTGAGTGAGTCATCTGAGGTGTGTCCTGGTCCCGGGAGGTTTGGGGTTGGCTGAGGAGAGAAGAGGAAGGAGGAGGAGAGAAGGATCAGGATGAGAATCATGGGCAAGGTCTTGAGGAGACGTGGGGAGCGGCGGGGAGCTGCTGCCCACCTCTGTTCTCCTTGCTGGGGTAGACCCGAGGGAAGGGCTTGAACTCCTCCGGAGGAGGCAGGTCCTCCAGCGGGTGGAACTGGAACTTGGACTCAAAGTCATCAGCTGAAGGAGGCGAGAGACAGTCGGCGTTATTGGCCGGTGCCACCCGACTTAATCACACCTGGTCGATCCACTGATTCTCTATCAGCCTTGCTGAAGGCTTCTGCACATGCTCTGCACAATCTCAACATCCAGATCTGAACATCTGAACATCTGGAGATCATCATTAAAATCATCATCAACATCAGGCCAGAATTCAGTTCAGAATTTAGAAATTGAAAACAACCAATCAGCCTCGACTGAGTCGTGAGGAAGCAGGAAGTGACTGCTGAAAGCTTGAGAAGCCTTCAAAAACCATAGAAGAAGAAGAAAAAGCAGAAGAGGAAACACAGGAAATTAGCACAGATGCTACAGTTCAGAGCAAAGTCCTCCTGACTCCAGACTGGCTGTGGACACGGTTCAGATAGACTCTGCCCACCACCGTCGCTCGCCACCACCACTAGCGGCACACGGACCAATAGGAAGCCAGCAGGGCTCCTCCCTTGACGGACATCTGACTCAAATCCAGCCAATTTAGGAAAAGATTCCACCAGATGTGTCAGGTGACTCATATAATATCATTATTATTTTTAGTATTAGTAGTAGGAGTAGTAGTTGTAGTAGTATTAGTTGTTGTAGTAGCAGTAGTAGTAGTAGCAGTAGTGGTAGTAGCAGTAGTGGTAGTAGTATCATGTCCTGCATGTGCTGACGTGTCCTCACCCACCCAGACTCTGCAGGTGTCCGTTCCTAAGGCCGGAGGCAGGAGGTGGAGGTGGAGGAGGAGGTGGAGGAATGCGGCTGGACAGCTCGGTGGTGGGGGAGCGTGCAGGAGGAGCAGGGGGAGGAGCCAGACGACCTCCACCTGTGTGACAAGGTGACAGTCTGTGAACCTGTTTACACTTTTGAAAGGCTCAAAAAGCCTCAAAATGGTTCAACCGGAAGGCTAAAACAAACATTTTAACTGTTGTTTTTGCTCCAAGCACGCAATTTCAAATGACACAGAGCCACTCGGAGGAGGATTTTGAAACAATGCTAGACATGTAATTTGTACGTCAGTCTGGTATTTCATCCTGGTCTGTTTTTTCGCCTTTTGAAGTAACTATCAATAATCACATGAACAGTTGTGCTCAGTGTTGACGTTTGGCTGTAAACAAAGTACTCAAATTATAGACGACAACTGCTCATTTAGTTCCTCCAAACGAATCTTGACAGATTTTTTTCTCATTATGTAAGTTTGTTTTGTTTATTTCCTGCGAGCAGAAGACGAGTGTTTCATCTCTCGTCTCTATCTTTTCATTGTCCGAGGTTTGTGTTCAAAGTCTTGAAACAAAACTTTCAATAAATCAGAATAGAGATTTGACATTTAAAAAAGAAAGACACAAAGAAATCACTGGCATTGTGCATCACATCTGGTGTCTAATTAATGTGTAATATTTGGAGATGATGAGGAAGAAACAGCAACATCAAGACGTTTTAGATTGCAGCGTCTTTCACTGTCCCTCCCCCTCCGAAGCTTGCCAGTGAACTACTATCCAGTGAGCTGTACAGTCCAACCTATCGCGATTACTCGCAGTTTGAATTGCATGTGTAAATTTCTGTTATTTTGCATTTCAAGGTGGTTTTAACCCCATAGTATGAAATCATAAATAAAAAAAATCATAAATGAGGCCAAATGTTACACACTGGACCTTTGAGTGTGTAACATTTGGTCACAGCTGTGAGTCACAGCTCCACCTACCAGCACCTCTGGGAACTGCAGGCGGCCGGCGGGTGGGGGCGTTGCAGGGGTACGACGGCGGCAGCGAGCGCAGGGTCGGCGAGGGCACAGGGGCCGAGCGGGGCAGCGGGGAGGGAGGGAGGAGGGGCAGGTGGGGGCGAAGGAGGCCGGGAGGGGAGGCGGGGAGGAGGGGGGCCCAGCGGGCCGTCCACCGAGAGCAGCGGCGGCGGAGGCGGCGGGTAGAAGAACGCCGACGAGCGATTGGCCGGGAGGGCAGAGGGGGGGATGGAGGGGAGGGGGCGGCGGAGGAGGAGGGCAGGAGGGCTGGGTGACGGTGGCGGGGGTGGAGTGGGTGTGCTGCAGAGGCAGCCAAGTGGGCTTGGCGGCCTGGGAGGGCGGAGGGGGCGGGGGAGGAGGAGGGCAGGAGGGGGCGGGAGGGGGAGGGGGGCGGGCCTGGGGAGGGGGCGGGAGGAGGGGAGGCGGCACCCCCGAGGCGGGGCGCGTGCCTGCTGGCGTGAGAGGGCGAGGGAGGGGCCGAGGAGGAGGAGGGGGCGGAGCCAGGAGGGCGGTGGGCGGAGCCTCTGAGCTCCACCGTCCTGGGGGGCTCTGAGGGTGGCGGCGGGGGATTCCAGAGGGGCTTCTGGGAGGGGGAGGAGCCAGCTCGGGACACTAGACACACACACACACACAGGTCATATTTACGTATAAATTCAATAAACACCAATAGGGGGTTTGGGGGGGAGACGCTGCCCACACCCACCTGGGGTCTTCCCTGCTGACTCCCTCTGTCCTGTGGGCCTCAGGGTGGGGAAGCCTCCTGCAAACAGGCCCCCCAGGGAGGGCCCGCTGGCCGCCGGGGCCCCCGACCCCCCCTGGTCGGCCCCTGCCTGGCTGCTGGACACGTCTCCAGGGCCAGACTTGGACTCTGGAGAAGCACACACACACACACACACACACACACACACACACACACACACACACACACACACAGCGGCGGTGGTGTTACAGTAACAACATGAGAAGGTCATCGGACGCGCTGTGCAGGTGCAGTTCTCACTCTGGACAGCGGGGGCGCTGCGGTCGTTGATCTGCGTCACTTTCTTCAGTCGGGACCCTTTCTGGATGTCAGCCAGCAGGGCATTCCTGCCTCCTCCTCCTCCTCCTCCTCCTCCTCCTCCTCCCGGGGCTTAGGAGGCTCAGCCAGACACTGTTGCACCGAGGGAGGAGAACGTTTCACACGGCTGCGTTAAAATGGACTTATTTATTTATTGGTTAGACCAGGGCTGGGCCAGCAGCAGATGGATGGCGTGTTTTGGTGACCCACCTCATAGGAGGAAAAAACATATCACGGAATATGTAGAAAACATGTTCTTTAATGTCAATTGAAAATGAACCAAAGCAAAGTTATAACAAAATCAGTATCTTTGAAGCCCCACGGTATTGAGCTCTTTACTGAAATGACTCTTAAAACATTGAAAAAATACTTAAATAGGGCTTACTGACAATTAATATAATTTCTTCAAGTTCAAAGGGCTGGATTAAAAAGCTTAATGGGCCGCATATGGCCCACAGGTCATAGTTTGCCTATGCCAGGGTTCGAGGGATACTATTTTGCTGTAGGAATTGTTGAAAATTCAGATTTTAGCTAGCTAGCTTTTTAGGTAGCTGCTACTCATTTAAACATGAGAACACTGTGGAACTACTGTGGAAACCTAACACTCATTCTGTGTGTGTGTGTGTGTGTGTGATCAATAATGCATGCTGCTCCAGTTGCATGAGAGTGACACCTGGTCGTACCTGAGGCCGGGCGGCGCTGGACGACGGGGGAGGGGGAGGAGGGGGTGGAGGCGGGGCCGCAGGGGGAGGCGGAGGAGGTGGCGGCGGAGGAGGTGGGGGCGCCGGCATGCTGAGGGTCCGAGACGCACACTCACACACACCTGCGGAAACACAAAAACACAAAAAAGCACAAACGTTACATTACAGACCCGTCCTTGTCGCTGTGGTTGCTACAGTTTCTCCCCCTGCTGGTCAGAAGCGGCTACTGCCACTGCAATGAGCCACCACTCAATGACCTCATCTGACCCCTCTCTCTCCGAACAGGAAGTGCTTTCGCCACCTAAAAGGCTGCAAAAACATGAAGCAGTGGCATTCTTCCTGTGGGGAGGCATCGGACACGTGACCTCCCCTCCCCCGTCTGCGCGTCCGTCCGTCCTTCTGTCCTCCTCCAATGCACCGGGAACAATGGGCCGCGTTGTGCAGCAGACAGCTCGACAGGCCCCGCCCACAGGCTGCTGCTTCTGCTGCTGAGAGGAAAACACTCGGAACAACGGAAGCTCCACAGGAAGGAGGTGCTGCTGTTTTCTCTCGGCTGCAGGAAGCGTGAACGGCGAGCGTCCAGGAATCAGCGGCGCTCCGCCTCGGGATTGCGTCGCTACACATGTTGTCGGTCGCACAAAACTCGGAGGGAATCCAGCAAGAATCGAGAGGGTGTGAAACACTGCTAAGGCCTGAAAACGACAAAGTGGGCCTAGTTTGACAGAAACTAGGGGCGCAAATTATTGATTAATTCTCGCCATGTTGTGTAAAAAAAGTCGAGCCAGTGGTAGAGAAAAGACTTTAGCACCCTCTCAACTTCCTGTTCCTGTCACAGTCAAGACCGTCAGCACCCTCCGCCCATCTGTAGCTCCGCCCCTTCCTCCTCTGAGACGGCTGATTGGTCCGGTCGTACTCTGACCAGGTTGGAGCTTTTCAAGATGGACCTCTGAGACACAGGAAGAAGAAGAAGGCTGAAGGCCTATTCTTCTTCTTCTTCTTCTTCTTCTTCTTCTTCTTCTTCTTCTTCTTCTTCTTCTTCTTCTTCTTCTTCTTCTTCATGACGCCCTCTTCTTTTTCTTTTCTTATTTTCTTTGGGCTTTTTGGGGTGGATTGTGACGGTGATTCACCAGCAGTCACTTGTTGCTTTAGTCCTGGAACAAAGCAGCAGAACCCGCAGTACCTGCTCCTCACCACTAGGGACAGCCTCAGAACTCCTCATTCCTTAGAACTGGAATCTCCAGCTGCTACGTGAGAAGAGAGTTCGGGACGGGGAAAAAAAAGGTTTTTGTGCTTGAAATCCCGTCGATCCAGCTGCCTCGTAGGCCTGAAGACCTCCACCCAACCTCGGTGACATCATGAATTCTTGACAGGCAGATCCCACCTCCTCCTCTTCCTCCTCCACCTCCTCTGTCGGGGATTGAAAACAGAATTCTGCACATTCCCTTCCTGAGAACTTTAATACGGCACAGAGGAGAGTGTGAGCAGGTGGTGTCTCCATGTCCGTGTGTGTGTGTGTGTGTGTGTGTGTGTGTGTGTGTGTGTGTGTGTGTCCTCCCTGTAATCAGCTGCTGGGCCGTCTTGTGTTGCTATTTCCATCTCCCTATCGGTGTCAGGCAGCCCAGGACTGGGTGACACCCCCAGGAGCGGGGCAGGAGACCAGCGGGTGTGTGTGTGTGTATGTGTGTTTTTGTGTATGTGTGTGTGTGTGCCGGGGTCGGTGGGGGGCTGAGGCAGGAGAACAGGTGGGACACCTCTCCACTTCTTCTCTCCAGCTCCAGCTGCAGCTCCAGCTCCAGCCGCCGTCTCGGCAGCAGAGACTCTGAAGCTTTAACGAATTTTAAGTTGTTTTTCTCATGTCTCAAAAAAAGAAAACGACATTCTAATTTAAAAATACATGTCCTTACGCTCCATTACGTGAATTGAAGTGCTCTGTAATGCATATTCACCTCTTAATTTTTTCTGAACTTTGTTTTTTGTTTCCCTTACAAAAAACGCGTTTTCATTTATTTTTTTATATTGTATTCAACTTGATCTGTGTTCATTATCCTCTTTGAGAGTCTGCATTTTCATATTTCCAATAAAGTTCTGTTACAAAAGAAGAGGGAGAGAGAGAGAGAGAGAGAGAGAGAGAGAGAGAGAGAGAGACTCTGGAACTGGAGGAGCTGCTGAAAAACACCTTTCAGAACAATTTGCAACACTTTACAACGCTTTGCTGCAAAAGTCGGGCAGGCGGAGCAGGAAACGAGCCGCGGGGTTTACTTGACAGGGTTGATAAAAAAAAATTGCGAACCGACTGGCAGGTTCGGTGGAATTCCCGGCCACGTGATCCAACGTGCACAGCGTCGACTTTCCAGCAAAGTTGTGTATTTGAGATTATTTCAAGCCGAGACAGTTTCGGTGGGAATCAACTGATCCCAAACGTCAATATTGAAATAAGACACAGCCTCACGTTGTCCATGTAATTCTAAGTATTCGTGAATTTGGAGTGCCTTTTTTCCTAAACCGGGCGTTTGAAAAATACGAAAAAAAATGATTTATGAAGCTAATATTGGAGAAATGAAACCATTTCACAATGATTTTCCGCGTAGAGGTGTATCCACGATACTTTAATCTCAGGCAAAAATGCCACTAATATCATTTTTGCAAAAGTCGGACAGAAGAGAAGAGAACTATAGAACCATCTCCCAGCTGCGACTGGATTTTGCGTTTTCCTACGAGACTTTGCGCACACAGTGGCGCAGTTTTCCAAGAGAACAACAACAACAACAACAACAACAACAACAACAACAACAACAACAACAACAGTCCCGTCATGCTTTGGGACATGTGCTCAATTTTACCTGTGGGGAAATTGGAACAAAAAAATCCACCTGTTTGCACAGAGGAGCTTCAGTGGGCAGCGGCGCGGAGAAGAAGAGAAAGCGTCATGACGCACCGGTTGGGCAAAAAAAGTTGTTTTGCGACGGGAGGAGCAGCAGCAGGAGGAAGAGGAGGAGGAGGAGGAGGTGGAGGAGACTTTAATTGACCTCCGCGTGTCTCAGGAGGTCAGGAGGAGCCGCGAAACAAAGTAGCGCCACAACAGTCTCTTTATGTCTCGCGAGCTGTTTTTGCTTTTGGGCTCCCCACCGCGAGCACGGCGGCGCGTGAGCGGCGGAGACGCGCAAGGCCACACCTCAGCTGCGCACGCTCCGACCAATGAGGAGAGAGAGGGAGAGACAGCGAGAGAGAGGGGGGAGAGAGAGAGAGAGAGAGAGAGAGTGCGCGCGTGTACAAGCGTTTCTGACTTTCCTCAGGCTTGGGTTACACCGGTGGAATTTATAATAATAATAATAATAATAATAATAATAATAATAATAATATTATTATTATTATTATTATTATAGTAATAATAATGATAATCCATCCATCCATTTTCAATACCCACTTCTTCCTGAGCTCAGGGTCTGCTGGAGCCTATCCCATCTGTAATAATAATATTAATAATAATAATAATAATAATAATAATAATAATAATAATAATAATAATAATAATAGAAAACTTGTTACATCTTTAAGTATCTCGTGGAATATTCACACTCAGACTCACCTTATTTTTGTTAGATATTTTCTCCTCTTCGGCCTCTGTGGTCACCTGCAACGTCAGGTTTCGCCCCCTTGTGTCCAAATACGCTCATTACAACAACAGCCCTCCTGGCTGCCACATGAAGCAAGTGTGTGTGTGTGTGTGTGTGTGTGTGTGTGTGTGTGTGTGTGTGTGTGTGTGTGTGTGTGTGTTTAGAGGTCTGACTCACTAAGATCACAGTGTAAACACGTTTTTTTCTTCCATCTGAAAACCACAGTTGCATAAACCAAAGTTCACACACATGTGCGCGCGCGCACACACACACACACACACACACAAAGACATACACACAGAGAGACACACAGACACACAGAGACGCACACACCTTAAGAGTGACAAAGGAATGCTGTGTCACAGGTGTGTTCCTCTTTGACTGGCAGCACGGCAGAGTTATTAAGACTATTAAGACACACACACACACATAGAGACTATAAATACTCTGCACTAATTCGCTGGAATTGCCCCTTTCATCAGGGTTAAATTCACGCCCTTTTGCTCCTCTGATCTCTCAGCAACCTGTCGCCCTCCTCCACGCACAATCATCGCCACCACTCTGACATGTGTGTGTGTGTGTGTGTGTGTGTTGTTTGTTTATGAGCTGAGAATATGAAATACCCCTGAAATTAAGCAGTCACACACACACAGACCACCAGTTATAGCAGATTTATTTCCATACTTCTTTTTTTGCCTTCATTTGCGTTGTCACGCGTGGTCCACAGTACAACAATCCACACACAAATGCATACACACACATACACGTCAAGTGTAAAGTCCTTGTTGTGTCACATTGGCTGGATTTGATCCTTCATCCATCATGGTCACATCCTGTTGGTCCTTCTGTGCATGCAGCCCTCAAACACTCCTTCATTTCTTCATAACTTGCTCTTCTCCTTTCTGTTCTTTCCTCCTCTCTCTCTCTCTCTCTCTCTCTCTCTCTCTCGTACAGACACACACACACACACACACACACACACTTACACACACTTAAATCAGCGGAACACCTTCATAAATAACCTCCCAACCCTGTAGAATCAACATGTTTGCAGGAAGCCTGCCTGTAAAAGGGAACAGAGCGTGCTGCAAGTCCTTCATGATCTTTTAAAACTAGGTAATAGTAGTAGTAGTAGTAGTAGTAGTAGTAGTGGTGAAAAATAAAATATATAAAAAAAGATGCAAACATTTCCTTCATGTGGAGCAGCGGATAGACAGAGAGAGAGAGAGAGAGAGAGAGAGAGAGAGAGAGAGAGAGAGAGAGAGAGAGAGAGAGAGAGAGAGCTAAGGATTTCAAAATTCTGTGTGATTTTTCTTTTTTTTGCTGTAAATTGGTCACACTGGTTTGTGGTCTTGATTCTGGATGGATGAGGGATTAACAGTGTTTCTGGATTATTCCAGCGGGGAGGTGACAATCTTCATTCATGATCACGGTCTTCATCGTGGTCTTCATCACGGAATCTTCTCTTGCCCTCGGGGCTTATTAAAGATTTTTCTCCAATTAAATGTTGACCTCCTGGTTTCTCCTGCAGCTCCTCCTCCTCCACCTCCTCCTCCTCCACATCTCTCCTCCCGGAGGTCACGGGACCTCCGCCTTGGCCTCGGCCTCAGTGCCCTGGATGGGCAGGTTGGCCCGTTTCTTGGCTCGCTCCCTGAAGCGGCCCGAGCGCGACACGTTTAGGTTCCTGCGGCAGGTGCGCTCGTTGAACACAGAATCCATCTTGGAGTCGTCGTAGGTGTCGCTGCTGGAGGTGGTGGAGCTGCTGCTGGACTCCTGCTGCTGCTCCTGCTGGGCCGAGGAGGCGGGGCTGGGCTCCTGGAAGGGGTCGAAGTCAGGCTCGGCGCTGTGGCCCGAGGAGGAGCAGGAGGAGCCATCCTTGGTGCTCTTCTTCTTAGGCAGGAAGGCCCACCACCACTTGGGCCTCTCGGCGGTCATGGCCGCAGGGGTGGAGGTGGGCGGGGTGGGTGTGGTGAGCTGCAGGAGGTGGGAGATGGTCGGTTACTGATGGCTCATGACAACTTCAGTTGCTCAGCTCCTGAAAATTTATTCTTGTATATCTACATCTATATTGTGAGAGCTCTGCTGTTCACCTTGCAACTCCCTCTGGCCTGTCTGCCACGCTGGCTACTTCTATTTCTCCCTCTCTCTCTTTACATTTTTTTTGTACTTACTTCTCACCCTAACTGGACGACCCCCTGGAGTCTGGATCTGCTCTAGGTTTCTTCCCACAGGTGAGTTTTTCCTGGCCAAAGCACTTTTCCGACGCCTTTGAATGCGATTCAGCACCGTAAAACTAAAAGCTGAGTTGATTGATCTGCATTGTCCACTTTAATTTTTTCAAAAATCAGCATTAAAACCACATCAAGCGACTTTATAAAGCATCAAAAACCACCGCGTGGTGCCTGATCTTCAGTCTGAACAACAGCAGTCGTTCCACTTTCTGCCCGGACTGCCTCTATCAGGCCGGCACGCTCGCACCTGACCAGCCCCATGTGGAAGCAGTGACTCACCTGCTCTGCTCGTTCGGCAGAACTGGTTGAATGAGTCGAATGAGTCGAACGAGTTGTGAGCAAACAGCAGCTCTGATTCACAGCAGAGCCGAGCGATTTAAAGACTAGAAAACAACAACAACCCCAACAGGAGGAGGAGGAGGCGGCTCACCTGAGGTCTGGCGGACAGGTGCAGCAGCTGCAGGCTGAAGGAAACTGGAGCTGCCGCAGGTCCTGGGTGAGGAGGGTGAGGAGGGTGAGGAGGGTAGGGAAAGGTGAGGAGGGGGTTAAGGTGCTGGGCCTCGCTGTCCGTCTGTCACACGCTCACAATGTTGATATCACGCACGAGCCGCTCGTCCCGTCCCGTCATGTCTCCCTCACCTGGCGCGCGGCTCCGAGCCGAGTGTCACCTGCTCAAACCTCTCACAGGTAAGCGACACCGGCGAGGCGCGGCAGCCGTCTGAGTCTACTGGACCAGCAGGTTTCCGCCCTCGAAACTCCGCCACCCAGCCCCCCTACCCCTCACCTGTCCTGGCTTCTGATTGGAGGAGCGCCGGCCGGGGCTGTGACGTGTGCGGCAGTTTGCCCTCGCTCCCAGGTGGAGGCAGGCAGTCAAGGCGGAGCTTCGCGGTTGCGTGGCAACTTCGCCCCGTAGCAGCGTTTGCTTTTCTTCTTTTCTTTTTTTTTTTTTTTTTTTTTCTTTGTGCGTGGCTTCAGGTGACGGATCAAAACAGAGAGAAAGGAGGAAAGAAATGACGAGAAGAGAAAAGAAAGAGGGGATTGTGTGCACCTCGGCCGCGAGGTGCGTGACAGGAAGAGGGCAGAGGTGCAATACCTGCTGCTGCAGGTTCACAATTAGAGTGTGTGTGTGTGTGTGTGTGTGTGTGTGTGTGTGTGTGTGTGTGTGTGTGTGTGTGGTGTGTGGTGTGTGTGGAGGGGGGTGGTCTGGCGCCAGTTTCAGCTGTTGGCAGGTACACTTCCGGATACTTTCCTGTCCTCCGCGTGCCTCCTGATGTGTCACTTTATGTTAAAAAAAAAAAAAAAAAAGAAAAAGAAAAAAAAAAGTAGTGTTTGGTTCGTCTTCCTGCGTGTCCAGGAGGAGATGAGGACTGTGGTTAACTGGCGTCGCTTCGTTTACAACCAACACGTGTGGTGCTGCTGCTGGTGCGTCGCTTCAATAATCATCAGTGTCTCAGCGCGACACTGACATGCGAAATGAACCGGGACAGAGTGAAATGAGATGACTTAAACCTCCTTTAATTATATGTCATGATGATGTATGTGATATATGTCATGACACCTGTACAATAATCAACCTAGTGCTTATTTAAGCAACAAAGGTTTTCCACTCCTCCAGTCAGTGGAGGAGTGGAAGCTTTCCAAATGAAAGCTTCACAAATAAAGTTACTATTAAAGCTTTCACCATTCAAATCACATCGGCTGATGAATCACCGATTGGTAAGTGGTGAATCAGTCCCGCCATGTCACGGATGACCTACAGGTGTCAGGTCAATGACACTTCATGTGGGAAAATGCGAAATGATTGATGAGTGCGCACCAAAGACTCGTGCAGAACGAGTTTGGAGAAGTCTGAGCAATAATATAAGTGTATAATCTGTATAGTGTAATCTGTATTTGCTGTGTGTGTGTGTGTGTGTGTGTGTGTGTGTGTGTGACCTCTATTGATTGATTCCAAACTGGGAAGCTAAGCAGCTGTTTGCATGAGAACTAAAACTAGTAAAACTAGTATTGTGTTCTCTTTTTGTTTTCTTAAAGTTTATTTTCTTTATGAGTTCCATCACAGGAGGGGCTATTATGTCACCTCTCAGTGTATTCTTTATTTATTTTTCTGCTCACATCTCGTATCAGCTTTCCACCTCGCTGACTGCAGGCGGGCCCGATGAAAGCAATAAAGCAAAAAAAACAAAACAGCAGCTGAGATCAGAGCAGATAAACATTATAAACATCTCTCGCTCTCTCTCTCCGTTCAACCCTGCACCATGTGATCGGCTCCACACGTTTGCTGGGGGATTTACCTCGGGGGTGCAGTCTGTTTGTTTTTCGGGCCAATGAGATGGCCAGTGGGGGATTACACAGCGCCCACCTGACCTCTGGCTCCATCCATCCGTCTTGGTAACTTGCATTGATCAGCTTCTGTCTTTCTGCCCTTTTGCACCTGTGAACCAGGCTCTGCATGACTCCAAAAATAATAATATTAATTAAAAAAAAAAAAAGAATATTGGTTTATTGTGATTTGAGGTTCTTTTTGTCTTTAACTCATACATGAAAAAGTCACATCGCCACCTCCCTTTGTCTCGCTGGACTCCTGGAATTCCATCATTAACGCCATTAATTGATGTCACATACCGCAACATTGTTTTGTTGTGTCACAAATCCAAACAAGACACATTGAAAAAATAAAGTGACTCACGCGTCTGCTGGAACGTGCACTTTGTGTGCAACGGCGACGCCGTCATTGCCGGCGTCATCACGCACGCACGACAGTCCCGCAGGCCTTTATGAGGTCGATAAACCCCAAAAATGTCAGAACAACAGGTGGGGCAGGTGGAGGGAGGGAGGATGGGGGGCGTGTAGAGGACGGAGCCTGGGAAAGACGGCAGCCAGTCAGACTGGTAGAGTCGGCTCGATGGCTTAACAAAGAGAGCAGCTCCGAGGAAGTGAGCAGCTACTGTATGAATGATCAGAATCACCCACACACACACACACAAAGAGAGAGAGAGAGAGAGAGAGAGAGAGAGAGAGAGAGAGAGAGAGAGAGAGAGAGAGAGATCAGGTTTATTGGCCTCTCAGACCCTTTAAACACAGGTGAAGTCACCTGGAAGCGAGCGGGTTGGAGGAAGGCTGGCGGCCAACTGAGTGTGTGTGTGTATGTGTGTGGAGGTCAGGTGAGGATGGGGTGGGGTGGGGGGGTTCTGTCCCGCCTTTGCTGGATTTGTATTGTTTGATTGATGGAGGCTCAGCTGAAACTCGCCTGAGCCTCACCTACAAAATGGCAGCGCAGAGATGAAAACCTGCTGCTGCTGCTGCTGCTGCTGCTGCTGCTGCTGCTGCTGCTGGAATGCAGAAAGGAATCTTGTGTTTTAGTTTCCCGGGTGTCGCTTTGTTTTGTTTTGTTTTTTTCTAAATTACAATCCGCAACACCTGACAGACACACTGGTTAAAATGTGCACTGATTAGCACTAATCACCTTGTTCCAGCTTTATATGCATAGTTCATTTTTTTTCTTCAAAGCTCCTCGCAAAAAAGCCAAATTGATGATGGCAGTGACAAAAAGAATTAGTCACGGTTTTACTTAAACTCGCAAAAGTCATTGGAAAAAATAAAGATGTGCTCTCAGGCAGCTTTTTTTTTTTAATTTCCATTTGTTTGTTTGTTTTTCTTACCATTTCTGTTTAGTAACAGTTCAGGTGAGTGTGAAACGCTTTAGATTTTAATGTCTCTATCATTTCTGTATCGAGTCAATTATTACCCTGACACTGTACAACATTATTTGCACAGTATATTCATTTATATATGACAAATTAGTCATAAGTTAACCGTTCACCAGTTGTGGGAGGGGGAAATATATAGGTGAAAGAGCATATAATTACTTTGAATATAATATGCATGATATAATTATATATCTGAAAAATTATGTAACTTGATATATATGACGATATAACATTGCATATAAAGTGTTATTATTCTTTTGGCTGTTTAGTAAGAATTAGATTAGTTGTAATCGTGAACATAATATTTTCTATTTTTTTGTAAAATTAAAAAAAAAATTCAAACAAACTGGCGCAGCAAGTTTCAAAATCCACCGAGAAACCTGTCACTACCTGAGGTAGTTCGCAGCCACATGTCCATTTGGGGGCGCTACTGTCTTCTAAATGCCGGTGTTTCACCGAGGAGGGCTGGTGTTCCAGGGAAGGAGAAGAAGAAGAAGAAGAAGCGGAAGTCACTGCTGGCTGATGGTCATGTAATCACAACATGACCAAGGTTATTCTGCGGATTCTGTGGAACAGCGTGGACGTTATTTAGTGGACACGGAGCCTCTTCATATCCTGGTAAGATTGAGAGTTTGGCGGCTCGTCCGTTTACGACCCGTTTTCCCGGTTTACGTGCGCGTCATGAGGGAAAAACCGGCACTTTGGCTAGCACTTTAGCTAGCCGGCTAACCAGCCGGACAGCTACACACCGCAGGAGGACGGACTGTCGGATGTTATTGAGAAACCGTCAAGTTTTCAGGTTCGACAGCTATGTTATAATGTTTTTTATTTAATATATTTATTTTAATTTCAGTCTGGAACGCTATGAGTGCCCCGTCGGTCTTGTTACGGGCTGGTCTGCTCGGCTGCCGGCTGCAGCTCCGCTGCTCCGCCACCAGGTGAGTGCCATCGAGAAGTTACCTGCAACTGTTAAGTTGTTATATGTTGGCGGAGACCCTTTTCCGTTAGGCCGCTAGAAAACTGACTGCTGCCCTCAGTGAGTGACGGCGGGGAAACAGCCCTGTTTGTCCTGTTGTTTTCATCAAATTTAATTTGGCTGTTGTCAGAAATACCTCTGAATTTTAAATGCAGCAAATCAGAAATAATAGAATTGAACAGATGGTAGAAGATTCACATCTATTCCAAGTGTATTGATTAACCAAATAGTGTTGCGAGTAAAAAAAAAGGCACAGATTAACAGGTATACACACACACACACACACACACACACACACACACACACACTAATTCAGTGTTTTTCACCTGTTTTGAGCACGTTACTTTTCAACATTTTACTCTGAAGAAATCCCATGGCCCACCACCAACCAAAAATATTATAAAATGACACTTTTTAGTCTAATAATGACAACATAGTCTCTTAGTTTATCTATACTCATTCAGTGTGAAACGTAGGAAACTTGTTTAGATGCACACAAAGCTGATATCCTGGCAGGAAAACAGCCTCACATTCCTTTGAAAGCACAGTCACTCCACAATGGAACTTTAATATTATTCATTTTTAGACCAATTATGTGAAATTTAACAACCTTTCACGACGCACCTGACATCATCTTGTGTGCCGTGGCACAGTGGTTGAAAAACACTATACCAATTGTACAACAGACACCCAACAGTGTGTTCAATTTCATGTTATTTTAGCATTTATTTATTTATTTTCTTCACATTACTAGTCTGTCTGATTTAGCAAAATTAGCACAACAGCATTTCAAACTCAACATTACAAATTAAAAGCTGAATCTATGGAGACTGTTTAGTCCTAACATCCAGCGCCACCTTGCAGCCTATCAGCTGTGGCTCCACACAAGCGGCTGTGAGTGGCTGAGGCTGAGGGGAAGCAGCTCTTTGAACTCATTGTCGCTGGCTGCCAGTGAGGCCAAAGTCCAGTTCTCACTCGTCGTAGAGTTGTTGTGACAAGTGAGCAGCAGCAGCAGCAGCAGCAGCAGCAACAACCTCTTTATTTTAATCCAACAGGAAAATGTCGTCCAAGCGGCAGATGGACCATCTGGAGCGGACGGCCAGCAACTCCAGACAGAGCGTGAGTTTTTGTGTCTTTAACAACTGGTGCCGTTATTTCGAGTCAGTTTGAAAGCCTCCTTTTAAAATCTCTCCAGCAGGGGGCGAGCAGTAATTTGTTGTGTTTTCCTCCACCACTGCAGGCTCTGTATCCGGCTCAAGTCTGCGGCATCGTGAACGAGTCGACGACGGTGAAGCGATTGAGGATCGCTGTCCACCCGGACTTCACGTTCCGAGCAGGACAGTGGTGAGTCCATGCTGACCGACTCCTTTCACTGAGTCAGTCAGCGTCTTTCCTGTCTGCCATCACAGCAGCTTATATTATCAGTGTTTTTCAGAAATCATAATCTGAGTCTCAAGATTAGTTTTGACGAGCAAAACAACTAAAATCGCTCCTCACCTTCCAAAAAAATCAGCTGTTGTATAAAAAGCAGCAACATTGAGGTGAAAAAAAATCAACAATTTCTAATTATCCATAAGATACATACCTGTTATAATCAGAGAGCATGCAATGCTTACAACAAGCACAAGGGGGCAGCATTTTCCGTCTTTTTACATCACTGGCTGTTTTGTTTTTTGTTGTTTTTTTTGCTGTTGTAATGTGTATGGTGATAATGTGATAGCTGAAGGAGACTCGTAACAGAAGCCGAAACTTCTCTGCCTCGGCCTACGTCGTTAAATTGGCTTGAGCGCAACTAAATGTACGAGTTAAACGAGTCCACACTGTGGTGGGCGGTGGCAGCAGGTTGGCGGCCGTAACACCGCTTGTGGGGCCTGATGGTGAGTGCAAACGGTGAGGAAGAGGAGGAGGGATAAAGAGGAGCTGCAGGCTGGAAGTTGCGAGTCCTCGCAGTCAGTGTGTCTCTTTTGTTTGAAGCAGCTTTTCAACTTTTCACGCCTTTTTTTTTTTTTTTTTTTTTTTTTTTTTAGTTTTGTTGGGCCTTCTGGAACAGGCTGCCCTCCAGTCCCACCCACCTATCCATCCCACCCCCACCTCACCTCACGTCCACCTCCTCCTGCCTTCACTGAGGTCAAAGGGCAACAGTGACCCTTCATTCAACACGTGTCAGCCTGCCAATTAGAACCAATTTGGCGACAATCCCAGTTAGCAGCAGCAGTAGCAGTTAGCACATTGTTAGCCTCTGGTCAGTAGGTGGCGTCAAATTTGGCCTGGAGTGTCATTGTAATCCCCGTGACCCTGAGCTCAGGAAGAAGCTGGTATTGAAAATGGATGGGTGAATGGATGAATGGATGTCATTGTAATTGGCCCGCCAGTAAATACAAAATCACCACTGGACCCGGCCCACCAGTATTATACAGCACATGGACTGCTGATACTACAAATCCCAGAATGCTCTGCTGGTATTTTGGCGCGTCAATCAGGACAGGATGTTCATTGAAGGATATAATAATATAACACTGAAATGTATTATTAGCCTGTGGAAAAAGGTTACTGTTGAAATTTAGTTCAGATGATTGCAATAAAAAAAGAGGCAGACAATTTTTATTTGACATTTTATTTGTTAATTTTGATGAGTTTTTTTTTTTTTCATTTGAAATTCGATGCATGTATCCAATATGAAGTTATTTATTGTATAGCATCAAGCTTTGGGTTTTTTTTTTCCCATATTCAGTGTTGAAGCAAAACTCGTTTGGGGACCACAACTTTTTGGCCCCACTGTGCATTTTAGTTTGACAACCCTGATTTATTTATAAATTGCATTTTTCATTCATTTTATTTTTTGTGCAACTCTGCTTGACATGCTTGCTGACCTGTCTGTCTGTCCGTCTGTCTGTCTGCGTGCGTGCGTGCGTGCGTGCGTGTGCAGGGTGGACCTGTTCATCCCGGGCGTGGACACGGTGGGCGGTTTCTCCATGTGCTCCAGTCCCGGCCTCCTGCAGAGAGAGGGCGTCGTCGAGCTGGCCGTCAAGTACTCCAGACACCCGCCAGCCCACTGGGTCCACTCACAGGTGAGGAACACCGGGCGGCTGTCGGGTTTGGCTGAGGAACAAAACCAACCAGTGTAATAACATGATAATAAAATAAATGATGCATTGATGTTGCACTCTACTTTTCAATAATCTCAAAAGTGCTACTGGGTAGAAAAAATATTTAGAAATGAAATGCAATTTAAAAAATATCTATCAAGGTCAAAAAAATACTTGTATAGGAGAATCTATGAAATCAGCAAAATGCTAAAAAAAAAAAAAAATCGTTCATCTTGACTCCGCCACCCTTCCTTCTCGCTTTTCTGCTCTGCGTGTTTGTTTGCCGCCTCCGTTTCCCACGTTTGATTTTCCTTTTCTTTAATAAACAGCCTTGAGTGTGTAAATAAGGACCACAGGGCGTCAGCGGCAGTGGTGCGTTTGAGCGCCGTGACACTCGCGGCTCTGGGATCGTTTGATGATCCTGTCGTTTGTTTGATCCGGCTCTCTGAACTCCTCCAGCAGACAGCAGTGTGTGTGTGTGTGTGTGTGTGTGTGTGTGTGTGTGTGTGTGTGTGTGTGTGTGTGTGTGTGTGTGTGTGTGTGTGTGTGTGTGTGTGTGTGTGTGTGTGTGTGAGAGAGACATTAAATGGTGTGACTTGTTGAATCCTCTTTATCTTATCTGTGTGTGTATGGATGCTGTTTTTTCAGCCCTATTAAAGTTTTTTTTTTTTTCATTTCATAAGTGAAACTGTAAAGAATTATTGTTGCACGGCTCCTCTCTTTTTATCATATATAGATGATTTATTTTTTCACATTATTTTTGTTATCTTTAATTTTAATTCTAATTGTTATTCTAATTACCCCCCCCCACACCCCAACCAGTGCACCGTGGGCTCCCAGGTGGCCATGCGTGTGGGCGGGGACTTCTTCTTTGACCCCGCCCCCTCCGACCCGGCCGTGGACCTGCTGCTGGTGGCCGGTGGCGTGGGCATCAACCCGCTCTACTCCATCATGCTGCACGCCGCCGACCTGCTGGAGGCTGTGGGTGGAGATGCAGGTGGAGGTGGAGGTGGAGGTGGGCGGAGCCACAACGTCGGCACCGTGCACCTGTGCTACAGCGCCAAGAGCAACGAGGAGCTGCTCTTCAAGGTGTGTGTGAGCGTGTGTGTATGTATAAGTGTGTGTGGGGGTGTACGTGTGTGTGTGTGTGTGCGTTTGCGCGTGCTTGTGTTCAAGTGTGCGTGTGTGTGTGTGTTGGTCTCACCTCCCTCCTGCGTCCCTCAGAACTCCATCATGGAGGCGTGTCGTCGCTTCCCTGAGAACTTCTCCTGCGACTTCCACCTCACGCAGCAGAGCTCCGAGGTGGAACCTGACCTCCGACCTTTCCTCCACCGTGAGTACAACGCACGCACACAGACACACACACACACACACACCATATGTGACTCTCTCTCCTGTTCTCTGCTGTTAGTCTGCTGATGAATCAGCTGCTTGTTGTATCTCCTGGCGGTTGATGGTTTGGTGAAGGACTCGGGACCTTGTGTGTATGAAGGAAGTGGTGAGGAAGTTAATGGATTGCCCCCCCCCCCTCCCCCTCCAGGTGGGAGGATCTCGGAGGAGCAGCTGCGAGCTCGCGTGGACCCCCACAGGACGCTGTGTTTCCTATGCGGGCCGCCGCCCATGATCGAGGACGTCTCCAGACGACTGCTGGACTTGGAGCTTCCCAGAGACAGAATCCTCTTCGAGAAGTGGTGGTAGACCAACCACACCAAGGTTCTGCTGCTTTTTATCCGTTTTAAGAAAAAAACAACATTTGGAATGGGGAAGAAATGACATCCCTGCAGATCAGCGACTGGTTCGAGCCGGACGTGCAGAAGCTCCGCCCACCTCCGACTCACCGACTCTTCAATGACTCGAGTAGTTTAAGGACACTTGAACACAATCAGAGCTCAGCAGGTATTTACATTACACACACATGTTACACACAACTCCGATTACAGTTTTATTAATAATGATAATAATAATAAGAATAATAATAATCTATGCAAACCTGCCTGCTGTTTTTATGACCAACAAAACAACTTCCTGCCAGGGTGTTGTGTGGTTGTTGTAGTTGTGTGTAGTTGGGGAGTGTGAAGGTCCTGCTGTACCTACAGCCTCTTAAACAACCAGCAACTAGCCATCTGATTGGTTGACCAAGACGTTTGCATTGACTGAACATTGAGCCAAAAATGTCAAAACCACTTCATGCAACATCGTCGTCATCATCTTGGTCTGGAAGCTTTTACACTCAATATTCCATCAGTGTGCCTTTTCATTTTTTTTAAAAAAAAACATGTTCTTGGTGGAACAACCTGATTATTTATTGGCAAGGCTGAAGATTTTTTTTTGTCGTTGTTTTTGCTGCTGATTCGAGTTACATTTTCACTTTTCTGCCAACGCAAGAAAAAAACAACTTGACACCAAAAGTGTTTCTGGAAACTCGAAAATCTCCCACATACTGGCCGCCGTCTCCTTCCTTCCTCCTCCTCCTCCATCGCCTCCTCACGGTTGGATAGTCTTTCACACACACACACACACACACACACACCTCACTCATACCCAGAACCATTGCGTAGCCCCTGTCTGCAGTGAGTGTCCTGCCGTGCGCTGTAATGGAACCTCAGGGTGGTCTGTGATTGGCTGAGCAGGTGGGGGGAGGGGGAGGAGGGTGTTCGTGCTCTCAAGACTCATTTTCGAGTTTGTGCATTTTGTCCTCTTGTGAGGAAACGATGTTCAATGCTGATGTGATATTATTATTATTATATATTTAAAGAGGAAATAAAAAAAATGGAGTCAATCTTTTTCTCTCTCTTCTTTCATCATCACCTGCAAGGTTGTTGTTGTTTTTCTCTCATCACAGCGAACCCTCTGAATAACATGATGATAATAACAGTCGTCCGGCTGGTCCATCACCATAAAATATCAGTTTCCGTGTTTGATTTTAGTGAAAACACTTTTTATTTACATCAAACATCACACTGCAGTGCTCAACATAAATAAACACTCGCAACTTACTTTGTGTCCAACATCCTTTGTGTATACACAGAGTACTTAATGTCATTTCATTTGTGCATGTGTGTGTACCTACTGTACAGTTTGACTGTGAAATCTTTCTTACATTTCCAAATGTAATTTGATGGCCGCGCTCGGTCACGTGTTGCCAAATTTTTCACCCATGCATACAAACGTGTGGAAAGTCCCCCCCCCCCCCCGACCCCCAAACAAGCCTTGGATTTAGCAGGATGCTGCAAACCGAGGGATAATGGCGGTTTCTTTGCTGATGATTGTTGAGTGTGAAGGTCCTTACACAGCGAGAAACAGACAAAGCGACGCAAAAATGCGAATTTTTTTTAAGGCAAATTTTTCCTGTACACACCTAGCGCAATGCGAATATACATATAAAATAAGTCGTAGTAGTAATCATCGTTTTCCATTGGATGTGCTCATAATTTAAAAAGCTTTTCGAAATATATATTTAAACAAAAGAAATAAAAATATCATTTTTAAAAGTGTGGCGACCGAGAAGTTTTGTTTTAAGCGCGTTAAGCGAACAACCGCCTTCTACACCACAACTTTTACAAGTAAAAGCCGACACAAGTCGAGATGGTTCAACACCACAATCCAGGAGCTCAAATTCTACCCAGTGAAATTTCACCAGTACTTTAGAATGTCCGTCTGACAAGTTGAAGGACCGCTCCGTCAACTGGCTCCACGTTTGCAGACGGAGCGAACAAATTCCCAAAGTTGTGACGTGACGTCATCGACGTGCCAACATCATTTTGATTGGTGAGAGGTCCAGCCCTTCGCCTTTAAACCTCTGCAAAATTCAACACGAGCAAAAACACAACAGCCGCTCTTTGCTGCTGGTGTGTAAGGTTCCATTGACTTCAAGAGGTTTTTTTTGTTTTTTTTTTTTTAGAGCGAATTATTTGCTCAGCGAATTCGTTCCCGGTGTGTAAGAACCTTGAGGCTGATAAACCAGAACAAGAAGTTGTAGAAACGGTTGTAGGTCAGAAGAAATTCAAACCTCTGCATGTTAATATTGTATTGCATGATGAACAAGTACCATTGTCTGAACTGTGTCACAACTGCATCGTTTTACTCATTCTAATTTGTAGTGATAGACGGACATATTAGTGACACGTGTGGATCTCGGTGTGACTGTTTCTAGTTTGACGGAAGCGAAAGAGTCTCGACAGTCTCGTGAAGTCGCCGCTGCGTCATTGACACAAACAGGAAGTGGCCAAACACCATGACGACTGGCTTCAGTCTTTAAATGAGTCGTCGTCTTCTTCTTCTGCTTCTTCTACACCATTGCACATCAACTACAGTCAAACTGCACAAACACAGCACCACCTGCTGGAGCACCAGGTCTTCTGGCTCCTCCTCCTCTTTCGAGTCCAAATGTGAGAAAACAGACAGGTGGATTTGGGCTCCTCCCACAACCACTCCTGCTCTCCCTCCTTCTCCCCACCTCCTCCTCATACCCCTCTACCTGCTGGCTCCTTCTCCTCTTCCGGCTCCTCCCACTGCCCTATCTCCACCTACCTCCTCCTGTCTCCTCCCTCCCACTGCGTCTCCTCCTCCTGGCTCCTCCCACCCCTCCTCCCGTTGCCCTAGCTCCACCTACCCTTGCCCTGCCTCCTCCTCCTGGCTCCTCCCACTCCCCCTCTTTCTGCTGCCTCCTTCCACTGCTGCTCCTCCTGGCTCCTCCCACCGCCCCACCTCCTCCTCCCCCTCCCTGTTGTCAGCAGACTCCAGAGAAGAGCTGCAGCTTGATTTGTTCCTCCGTGCGAGGCTCCGCCTTCACGCCGCCTCTGCGACACACGTCGCTCCACCTCTGCAGCGAAGTGCCCTTCGCCTCACTCTCCTCCTCCACCTCCTCCTGCTGCTCCTCCACCTCTTGGAAGAACTCCGCACTGCCGGACAGGAGGAGGCCCCTCTGGAGCCACAGGTTCTCCTTGCTGCTGGCTGCTTGGCTCCTCCCACTGCCCCAGCTCCTCCTTTCCTCCTCTTCCTCCTCCTCTTCGTACTCCTCATACTCCTCCTCCTCCTCCTCCGAGCTCCCCCTCAGCCTCCTCATCTCGGTCTCCATCATGGGGCACATGCTGTCCCTCTCCTGGGCTGATTTCTTCTTGGCTTTGCTCCGCCCCCTCAGACTCAGCATCTGAAACAAGAGTTTGAAACATGTTGTTTTTTATGTGTGTCTTTTAAATTAATTTTTATTTTATTTTTTTTATAAGTGCTCTCTTTCTCTCTCCCTCTCGTCTCCGTCTCTCCAGACACCTGCCAAACGGCAACAAAGCCTCCGTCACTGAGCTGCAGCTGGAGGTCGGCCGCCGCCCGTCTATTATTAGTCGCCTGCTGGTTTGACGTGTGTCCCGATTTAGAAGCGGGATGGTGGAGTGGGGGGAGTTAGGGAGGAGGGGACCTGCGTGGCGTGAAAGTCACATGTCCCTCTGAAGAGTGGGCGGGCGAGTGACAGGCGTGGTGGGGAGGGGAAGGGGACGGGGGAGAGTGAAGGGGGGCGGAGCCACCTTGAAGTCCTTCCTCTTGCGCTGCAGGACGGGTCTCTGGAGGAAGAGGATCTGCTTGGTGGACAGGCTGCCGTCACTGTGGGGGGGGGAGAGGGGAAGGAGAGGATCAGCACTTTTTTTTTTTTTTTTCTAGTCTTCCACCTGCCACGTTAATGTGTGACAAGCAGGTATTGTTATTATTATTGGAATTTGGGTTCCTGTCGGCTGGCGTTTTGTGACACCAGAAGGAGGAAAAACACATCAGAGGCTTGTCTTGTCTTGTCTCGTCTTTTTTATTATTATTTTCATTTA
Source organism: Thamnaconus septentrionalis (assembly GCA_009823395.1). Lineage (NCBI taxonomy): Eukaryota > Metazoa > Chordata > Actinopteri > Tetraodontiformes > Monacanthidae > Thamnaconus > Thamnaconus septentrionalis. Next base: position 30,079,649 of record CM020502.1, on the reverse strand, counting down.
TTTATTTCATTGCTCTGATCTGCCAGATTTCAAAAGCCTCGTTTCATGTCGACGCGACGCCGGTGATTTGTCAGATGTTGAACCCTCACGTCGGGAGTGTGTGAGCCACTCGTTTAGCCTCCAATCCTCCGACAGCCGTCAGTGATTAGACCGAGTTGCCGCCGCTGCTGTAGCAGCAGCAGATTTTTTTTTTTTTTAAATTTGTCTTGTGTACCTGTTGGTCTTGACGATAGGGGTGGGCAGCACACACATCAGCCTCCAGCCGTAGGGAGCCAGTGACTGGAGCAGCGGCACGTAGTCGGCCTTCACCACAACACCCTGCAGGTGTGGACAGACAGACTGGAGGTCAGACAGACAGACAGACAGGAGACAGGAGGACAGACAGACAGACAGACTGGAGGTCAGACAGACAGACAGACTGGAGGTCAGACAGACAGACAGACAGACTGGAGGTCAGACAGAGAGACTGGAGGTCAAACATACATTCAGACAGACAGACAGACAGACAGACTGGACGACAGACAGACAGACACCCACGCTAACGACGGTCCACTGCTCCACCACGATGGCATCGTAGCAGACGCTGGCCGTCTCGTCCACCGCCGAGCTGCGGAAGATGAAGACGCTGTCCACCGAGGAGAGACCGTCCTCTGGGAGACAGACAGACAGACAGACAGACAGACAGTCAGGGAAGGACGTTTGGACTCTACTGTTGTCCCAGCAGGCAGACCAAGGGGTCAAAGGTCAGCTGCTGACAGGCCCGCAAACAGTTTCATTGAGATTTTTTTTGTGTGTGTGTGTGTGTGTGTGTGTGTGTGTGTGTGTGTGTGTGTGTGTGTGTGTGTGTGTGTGTGTGTGTTTGTCCCACCGCTGCCGCCCTCCAGGTGGAAGAAGCCGTCCACCAGCTGGGCGCCGGCGGTGAAGTGTTGCGTCATGTGATCCAGCCAGTGGGCGTCGACTTCGGTGACTAGCCCCGCCTCCCTCTGCAGATGCAGTGGCACCCGGAGCGAGTAGTACCTGGGGGTGGCGTGGAGCGCCCCCGTGTGGTTGTACAGGGCAAAGAGCTGCAGCCCTGCACGCAGAGAGACAGACAGACAGACGGTCAAAGCATGAAGGTGAAAGAGTGCTTTTTTGGACTTGGTGATGTAGAAGCAGGCTGCTCACGGCGCCGCCCTGCTGGTGATGGGAGGTTCTGCTCTGAGCTCTTGTGTCGGGTCTCATCTTTGTCGTTATCATCATCATCATCGTCGTTGTTGTTGTTGTGGTGCGTCTTCGCGCCGTTCTGGAGGGCCGGGGAGCTGAACCAGCCGTCGGGGGCAGAGCTCCGTGGATCCCTCTGATTGGACGGTCGGACGTCTGGTAGGCGGGGCCTCGGGCCTCCACCTGCAGCGGCGGCGGCGTAGGGAGTGCCGAGCCAGGTGGGCGTGGACGACCTGCGGCTCTGGGGTCGACGGCCAACTGGACCCTCTGGCGCCCCCTGGTGGAGCTCCGAACCACTGACGCACCTCAGAGGACTGAAGTCTGGTTTTACGCGCTCTTCCTCTTCCTCTCTTCTTCTTCTTCTTCTTCTTCTTCTTCGTTGTCGCCATTCAGGTCCCACGGCTCCGAGCGCCGGCGGTCCGGGCGGTCCTGCCATGGTTCCGTGGGGCTGAGAGGGTGTCTGTGGATGGGGGAGGGGCTGGAGTGCAGGGAGGACAGCTCCTCAGGGTCCCAGTGCCCCAGGAAGCAGGGCCCGCCCCGGCTGCTGCAGGAAGCCCACAAAGGTCAGACCCTGCTCAGCCACGTCCTGCACCTGCAGGAGGAGGAAAACATCAACTACGTGTTAATATCATCATTACTATATTTTTAGGGATGCATGGCACCGATATCACTTTTTTACAGAATGAGTAGAGTACGAGTACTTGCATTGCAGCAATATTCTACTTTCTTGTCATGGCACATGTCACAATTACAAGGCAATGAAATGCAGTTAGCAGTTAGCGTCCAACCTGCTTTGTAGTGAATTAAATACAAATGTATAGTATAAACAAATTATATTCACATATATATACATATATATATATAAATATATATATATATATGTATGTATATATATATATATATATATATATATAAATATATATATATATATATATATATATATATATATATATATATATATATATATATATATATATATATATATATATATATTATATTATACGTATAAAGACATATATATACATATATATACGTATTTATATATGTATATATATATATATACATAGTGCAAATGAATAATTGAACTGTTGCTATAAAGTGCAGGTGTGAAATAATGAAAAATTAATCATATTTATTTGCATAAGTAAGTACAGAATATAACGCGTTGAAAATATACAGATGTGACAGTGAATCAAGGATGCAGTGGGTAATAGTCCGGTAAAATTACAGTGTTAATTCCTAGTAAGTCCAGCAGTGCAAAGTGCAGTAGTGCTAACCGATAGTGACACTGAGTACTTAATAAGGCCATTACACATTAGAATAGATTACACATACAATTGAAGAACATTCCTCAGCGTGTCTTTCAAGTTTCACTGCAGTGCAAACACACATTTAACACAATTGTCATATACATGCATATACAACTGGTGTTGATGTTGTCGTACTGGCACGTAGTTTACGAGTACGAGTACAGTACTCAACACCGGTTTCAGTACCAATACCCAATACTGGTATTGGTGCATCCCTAATTATTATTATTATTATTATTATTATTATTACATCCATGTGAAGCGGAAATATGGACGGACGACAAAGGAAATCAACTGTCTGCACAACAACAAGCCTTCTCATCATCTGCACAGATCAAATATTCAAACGACAAAGAAAGGATCTCATTATCTCCAGGCAGCGGAGTGTGTGTGTGTGTGTGTGTGTGTGTGTGTGTGTGTGTGTGTGTGTGTGTGTGTCCCTCCCACAGAGCTGCAGCCGTTAATTGCAGGTTGATATTTAGGACGACAGTTTTTCGACGCAGCTCAGCGAAGTGGAAACGAAGGAATCAGATGATCACATGACTCCCAGCCCAGAGTGAGGCTCCGCCCACCACCGTCACCACCACCTCAAACCTCTTCTTCCAACTGCGCTCGCACAGTTAACACACACTTTTTTTTCTTTCTTTCTTTTTAAATGAGACAAGTGAGACGGAGGACAGACGGGGAAGTGGGCGGAGACGAGAGTTCGTGGGGGGGGGGGAAACACAAGTATGGAAATTTAAAACTGAGATCACACACACACAGACACACACAGGCACACACACACACACACCCGGCTGTCACTCGGTCTGCCTGGCTGCTTCCCTTATCTTCCTCGCTGTCTGATTGGTTATTCATGTCACGCCGCCGCAGCCCATCACATTATTCTGGGCGACGTGAGTTTCCAGCCAATCACAGTCGTCCTCTTTTGTGCTCGACGGGTGTTCAGATGCAAATCTATTCAGCCGTGCACCATTTCATTTCCCCGGCGTCGGCAAATTGAAGAGGACCTAGAGCGACTTGCAGCCGCTGATAAACGGCATCGGGCGGCGTTCGCTTCTTTAGCCTGTCACTCAGCTTACCGGTCCCACACACACACACACACACACACACACACACACACACACACACACACACACACACACACTTGAGGAGCAACAAGTTTGAGGCATCGGCTCAGATTCTGCAACAAAACCATTTAGCGGTTGTTGTTTTTTTTTAACAAATTCATATCAGAGCTAAAATGAACATCAATGTGACATTGCTGTCACATTAGAAGAAATAAGCAGTTCTCAGTATTACGTCCTAAAGTGAAAATTATATAAAAATGTAAAAGTGCCACGAAATAATGTGATAGTTTCACGTTATAACATGAGACTGAGCCCTGTTCTTTCCCCAAGTGTGGCAACAATGCGCTTCCATACTAATGACATGTATTCTGTTTGTTTAACATATATATTTTTAAAGGCCCTAGTGTGTGAGTTTCAGTGCCATCTAGTGGCCAGAAAGCATATTGCAAACAATAATCATGAAACCCTGTTTTCGGTCAAATCAACTGAATCCCCGCTGACATGCTTCATGCTGGGCTTTGAAAGCATCTCCTCCAATTCTGCAGGACTCGCTGTCCCCGTTACCCACAATGCAACACGACAATGATCTCCGTAGCTTCCAGCCCAAAACGTAAAGTTTTTTTTTTCTCGACATTCTTCAAAGTCAAATTTGCTAGTTTGTTTCTCGCCGATCCAGCCGCATAAAAATCATCAAAAATTTTGTTGAGAATTACAATTTTTAAATGTCTCACCTTCTTGACGTAGCTCTGGATCAGCTCCGGGTCAGCGGCCTGCTGCCCCGCCACGCACACGTCCGTCTCCAGCCGAGGCCCCGCCCACCTCAGCTGACTCTTCTCCGAACTGCCAAAAAAAAGGGAAAAAGGAGGAAAAAATAAATTTGTGAACCGTGAAAAACAAACTTCCAGGTCGGTCTCGCATCATTTAGCTCGAGGGTTCAGATCCAGTTCCTGCTACGCCCCTCCCAGCCCCCACCTCCTCACCCCCACCCCCAACCTTGGGCTCCATTTCCTTGTCCATTATGGCAGCAGGAGCTCCATCCAATCTGGCAGCCGCTGCCGCTGTTGCCATTCTGGGTCAGTGAGCGGCGCTAGAAGGCGGCGGCGGCGGTGGCGGCAGCAAAGCATCAATTCTGAGGTTGCCGGGCGCCGCCGTCATTCTGTTTTTTTTTCATTTCATTTATTTTTTTTTTCCAATTTGTGGAGCGAGGACATTCAGCCACAGCACAATAGACTTATTAGAGGGAAGAATCCGAGGAGCCAGTTTCCTTCTTCCGCCGCTGCTGCCGGACAGACAGACAGACAGACAGACAGACAGACACGCTCGTGAAAGGCAGAATTCGGACCCGGCCCATCGAATCGGGATTGAGGTCAGCGGGACGGCCGCCATCACGCCGCCGCCACGCCGCCATTGTGCTCTGAGGCCTGAGCGACGTCATCGGATGGATGGGAAATCGCAGATCTGTCAGATTTTTGTGGGGTTTTCATTTTATTTGGTGGGTTTTTGATGAAAAGGGGCCGTTGGCCACGGGACACGAGAGGCGGAGTAAAAGTGGTCGGGGAGGGAGGAGCAGGGGAGGGAGGCGAGAAGGTGGGGAGGGGGAGTAGAAGGAGGGAGGAGGGAGGACAAAAGAAAAAGAGGGCGATGGCTATCAGTGAAGTGAGACAAGTTGGATGAAAGGACGGAGGGAGGGACGGTTGTCTCTTCCTCTCTCTCACTCTCTCTCTCCCTGTGTCTCTTGGTCGCCCGCCACCGCCACCGCCACCGCCGCCGCCGCCGCCGTTCCCCTCTGGCGAGCGGCGGTGATGCAATCAGCCGTCTCCACGGTGACAGGTGCCAGGAAGCAGCAGGCAGGGCCGCTTGGCAGGAAGGGCCCTCAGAAAGAGCAGCACGTGCACGTGCACGAGTGTGTGTGTGTGTGTGTGTGTGTGTGTGTGTGCGTGAGTAAACGTTTAAGTCACACACACGCACACACAGCCGCACAGTTCTTCGAATACTCGCAAAAAGTGAGGATGAGTTGAGAGGATCCTCCCAACTGTAGGGGGCGACGCTGAGTTGACAAGTTAACCAGCAGGCAGGGAGACGTTTAATGGTGTTGTTGTTGTTGTTTATCTGTTGGTTGTTGAGCTGTCAATCAACCCATCAAGTCTCTCTTGGGGGCGTGTTAAGAGCGTCTACGAGCTATAACTGTTGTGACATGCCTCATGTTCGAAGATTAGCGATGATGTTGTCAGCTAATTAGCGCTAAACGGTTAGCGCAGACCAGGAGGAGTCAGTGTGCTGGTTGCCGGACGTTGTGTTTCTCTCCAATGTGGTGGGAAATGTTGTACTTTTATTTTAGTAGTTCAGTAGTAGTTTTACTTCATTGCTGGATGTTGTTTTTGGGTTTTAAATAATTCAACTCCTGTGTGAGGGGAAACATACGTAGTAATTTTATTTTTTTGGTTGCGCATCTGTGGTGTCAATAATTGGATTATTGCGGAGATTCATAATATTGTTTAATCCCGCAGAGTCAAAAAATGAAAGAATTGGAGCAGCAGGCTAAAATTAGCCCTTCATCTGCAATTAATTCCTCCTGGGTGGAGGGGGGGTTTGGAGCGGGGGGTGGAGATCGCAATTCCTCCTGCTGCCGTCACCAGCAAATCAAAAACGAACACCCAAAATACAGCCGATTTTTTTTTTTTTTTTTTTGTGGGCGTGATCTTTTTTGTTCTTTCCCCGTACCTGGGCGTCTCCCGCACCAGCACGGCCCGGTGCAGCTGGCGCTGGATGTGGGCGTGGCCAGGGCCGCAGGGGTGCACGAAGGGGTGCACGGCCACCAGCACGAAGCCCTGAGCGTAGAGGTCCCGCACCTGGACGGGGAGCTCCCGCACCGAGGACAGGCACAGCACCGAGGACACCGAGGACACCTCTGCAGTCGGGGGAGGGGGAGGGGTGGGCATGCGGGGAGAGAGGTCGAAGGTCATGGACGGATGAAAGAGGCAGAACAGCAGCAACACAATCGTCTTCCTGCTAAATCTGAAGCTCGTTAGCAGCAGAATATTCATCTGTGTCTTGCAGCACACGTTTGCAGCTGCATCCACCGACCTTTTGATGTATACCGTGTGTGTGTGTGTGTGTGTGTGTGTGTGTGGGCATTTTCTTTTCTCGCACATCAAAGAAACGTCAGGACAGACAATCGCGCTCGCTGTTTGTTTGGGCGTGAGGTATTAGCGCCGCGCACGAACGCGGCCGTTTGCGTTTTGCTTTTTTTTCTCTCTCTCTCTCTCTTTGTGTTTAGTAAAGAAAGAAAAGAGAGAGAGAGAGAGAGAGAGAGAGAGAGAGAGAGAGGAAAATGAATTAAAAAAAACCCTCCCCGCTCTCAAGCGGCGGAGACGGTTAGCGGCGCTTATCGAACGTAAGCAAACTGTCAGCGTTGATCCACCGGGGGGCAGCGCAGCGTTAGCGAGCACCGCCCTCCCGGGGGTCTCCGCATTGTGCCGGAACACACACGCACACGTGTTTCTGGATGACTGAGTGGGGCCAGGTGTGTGTGTGTGTGTGTGTGTGTGTGTGTGTGTGTGTGTGTGTGTGTGTGTGTGTGTGTGTGTGTGTGTGTGTGTGTGTGCGTGCGTGCGTGCGTGCGTGTGTGCCTGAATGCTTGTCATCCTCTCCCATTCAATCTCATTTGCATGGGCCTGCAGGAGAGAAAATAACTTGAATAAATTACCCACACTGCACGCGCACACACACACACACACACACACACACACGGATAAATGCACACAGAGTGAGTTTGTAAAAAAGAAAAATGCATCTCATTTTCAGTTTGCTCTCCATCATCTGGTGTGTTGACACATGCGAGTGGATACCCAGTGTGCCGACACACACACACACACACACACACACACACACACACACACACACACTCACTCCTCTGGCAACAGCGATGGTCAGACTGTCCTCTCATCCCAGTCTGATGATCACACCATCGCTAGGAATCATGGGAGTTTTGAGCTCGGCAGAGCCACTGTGGTGATATTGTTAGGCGTGGTGGGTGGAGGTGTCCTTGGTGGGAGGGGGCGGGGCCAGCGCCCATGGACGGCCTCTTAGCCGCCACGCTAAGCATCAGAAAGTTTTGCGTTTATTTTTGGTGTCACGATGGAAACGGTGACAATGAAAAAAAGTTTGTCATTACGATCACGAATACGTTTTTTTCCCATCTCTGATGGTGGATGCACTTGTGTCCTAAGTTGCTGTACTGCCTACTAGTGGCTGGCAGTGCACACTGCAGCGATATACGACCGTGTGAACGAGGCTTTTCTAAATTAGCGCTGAAACTTTTCTCTCCAGTCCAGCGCTGGACGGTCGCAATCAAAGAGTTGAACACAGGTGTGTGTGTGTGTGTGTGTGTGTGTGTGTGTGTGTGTGTGCTGTGGCACTCAGCTGTTAGACCACTTCCACACCTTCTTCTTCTTCTTCCCCTTCTTTTTTTAAATTCTATTTCGGCTTCAATCAAACGACTCAAGTTCACATTTTAACATTCCGACCTTTGAACTCTCTCGTGCCGAGCGCGTCAGTGTGCCCAGTGGCCACTAGGGGAGGTCATTAACACCTTGACTGCCTGCGCGCGTGTGTGTGTGTGTGTGTGTGTCTGTGCCTGTGTGTGTGCAAGGTGACATGTCGTGGGGATTAGCTCTCAGCCACCTCGGAGGTTTTTATCCCTCCGCTCGCTGGAGGTTCACGTCGGTTTAAATATCCTTCTAAGGACTCGCAGAGCAGAGGTTTGGTTTATTGGGCAAATGAGTGAAAAAACAAACAAACCCAGATTTGACTATAACATTTGCGTGGAGGCACTCGGTCCAGCGGGTCTCTGGTCTCTGCTGTCTAATGGGGAAAATAAAGATGGTAAACGTCTCAAAACTCCTCGTACTCGTGAGGATTTTTTATATTTTATGTACAGTATATGTATCTATGTGTGTCTGTGTATGTATGTATGTATCTTTTCTATATATTTACATATATATATCCATATATATATTTTAGGACTGTCAGCATTAAAGCATTAATCGCGATTAGTTAAATGCAATTAATCAAGCGTTGATTTTTTTTTTTTTAATCGCATTTCAAACGTAAGGCCGGGTTCACACCGGAAGCGGAAGCACCCTGAAGTGCCGTGGAATGCTTCCCGCTTCCATTCCACCCCCTTGTTAACCGATGGTGTTAATTTGGGATTAATCGCGAGTTAACTCAGGGCACTTATGCGATTAATTACGATTAAAAATGTTAATCGACTGACAGCCCTAATTTATATATAAATCATTTTTATTTGTTTTGTTTATTATTAATATGTAATTATCATTTTCTCAATGTCTGTCTCTCCTTCAAACCTTACAATCGCGAAGATTGAAACAGCAGCAGCGCAGAAAAAAAAGAGAAATGGGGAAAAAAAGAAGAATGGTCCTCCATCCAGCGTGTCAGATGTGCATTCCTAGTCATATTTCATGTTGCGGGGGGGGGGTGATAAAATTGTTTCTGTGTTTCCCTGCAGCAGATGAATCAACCTGATGGATTCCTGCTCGCAGGGCCACCTTCATCTTCATCACTGTCACTGGGTGAAGAGTTCACACTCAACTTCCTGCTGCCCGGATCCACTCAGGTTATCCGCTGGCGTCGCACGCGCACACTCGCTCGCACACACACACACACACACACACACACACACACACAGAGCTATTTAACAAGCTGAGTGGGCGTTGCTCTCTGCGGGGCATCTCGAAGTTTGGCTTCCTTCGCCTTCCGTCCGTCCGTCCGTCTGTCTGTCTGTCTGCCCAGAGCGGCGTGAGTCACATGACTTCGCACCTCGCCGCCTCCGTCCTCACACATCCTGCTGCACTCCTCTTTCTCTCCCTCGCTCCCCCTCCCTCTCTCACACCTCTGACTACACACACACACACACTCCAATCCGGCCCCTTGCGGCTTGCCAAACCCTCTTAGCCCCGCCCCCTTTTTAGGCGGACTAAAATGGGGCGGGGCTAAGAGGGTTTGGCTTCAAAGGGGGCGGGGCTAAAGCCATGCCCTTCCCTGAGGCTGCAGACACTGATTTTCGTTCTTTTGTTTTTGATGCTTTTATTTCAGGCGTTCGACTGAGGGAGAGGAGGAGTTGACTGACAGGACCTGGAACCTGGATGCTGGCTGCTGATTGGCCAATAGAGCAGCGTGACCCCGCCCCCTGCCCTACCCTCTCCGTCAATGTCACGGTAACTGAACCGAGTCAGTTCAAAACGTCAAAATGTTTTTTGGTTTGTTTTTTCGATCGCCCGGTGGGGGTGAGAGAGAAAGAGAGAGAGACAGAGAGAGAGAGAGAGAGAGAGAGAGAGAGAGAGAGAGAGAGACAGAGAGAGAGAGAGAGAGAGAGAGAGAGAGAGAGAGAGAGAGGGAGAGAGAGAGAGAGAGAGAGAGAGAGAGAGAGAGAGAGAGAGAGAGAGAGAGAGAGAGAGAGAGAGAGAGAGAGAGAGAGAGAGAGAGAGCGTTCTCTCCTCGCTCGCCCACCGGAGGGTCGGGTTGGGTTCTCGTCATTGGCCGAAGCTCCTGCAGGTTTTAATGTGGCCTGCCGGGGGTCAAAGGTCAAGCTCCTCTTCTCTCAGATTAGCAGCGTCCACAGTGCCTCACGCATGTCAGGGTGTGTGTGTGCGTGTGCGTGCGTGTCACGCTGGCACACAAATAACACGGTTAATGTCGACCAAATTGAATTGACGGAGGCAAATTGACCGTGGGTTTGCCTCAATGTCATGGACTGACACACACACACACACACACACACACACACACACACACACACACACACACACACACACACACACACACATCCCATTTATCTGCCTCCTACACATACACACACATGGACAAAACCCCCCCACACACACACAAATACAGAATAAAATAAATCCCCTTGCTGGGAATGAGCTTCTTCAATCTCCACAAACAATCAGATAATCCTGCAGGAATCCTTCACTTTCTGCGTCTCCATCACACACAGGAGGAGGAGAGAGAGAGAGAGAGAGGCAATCTCTCACACACACACACACACACACACACACACACACACACACACACACACACACACACACACACACACACTCCATTCACAGCAACAGTCTTGATCCTAAAACAGGCTCTGAGCTGCTCAGGTGTTCAGTTTACCATAGAGAGCAGCAGCCTGGGAGTCGAGAGATAACATAGTGTGTGTGTGTGTGTGTGTGTGTGTGTGTGTGTGTGTGTGTGTGTGTGTGTGTATGTGTGTGTGTCCCTCTGTATCGATTTACAGCTGTGTGATTAGCACTTTTCTCCGCCGCTGATGCCTTCGCTAACGAGAGCGTCGAGCCCGACCTCTTCCACAAGCTCACAATCCCTCCGCAGTTGTTTGTGCCAAACTCCTGCAGATCCTCACGCAGGATCTTACGCAGGATGGTAAAGAATGTCATCGAGGAACATTTCTCCTCTCTAGAAGCTCTGATGTCTGAATCATCCATGCTGACGACCTCCGGCACGCAACATTTTCCCCCCTACGGCTTTTGAACTCTGCCAGCGACCAGCCACTTTCCTTCCGGAGGGATGAAGAGGGAGGAGCTGCTGCTGCTGCTGCTGCTGCTGTTGCTGCTGCTGCTGCTGCTGCTGCTGCTGCTGCTGCTGCTGCTGCTGCTGCTGCTGCTGCTGCTGCTGCTGCTGCTGCGCTGCTGCTGCTGCTGCTGCTGCTGCTGCTGCTGCTGCTGCTGCTGCTGCTGCTGCGGTTGGAAGACAGCCGCGGACGCTGAAAAAAGTTGCAAAGTAAAGAAAACTTTCATCGGAGCTAAACTCTATCATCATGACAGAAACAGAGTTTGGCCAATCACAACTCAAAGCTCCGCCCCCACAGCACTTAGTTCCGCCTCCCCGGCAGAAACTTCACATCCAAAGGATTCAGGAAACGATCCGCAGCGGGTTCCTGCTTCATTAACTGTGTTTTTTCCTCCTCCTCCTCACTCTGTCACCCCCCCAAACACATCTCCGCAAAGAAACACACACGTGCACACACACACGCACACACACGCACAAGCATACACACACATACGCACGCACAATCACCGACTTAGTATTTTTAGAATTAAAGATGCCTCTGGAGGATTCTCATCATTCTTCTCGTACACACACACACACACACACACACACACACACACACACACACACACACACACAGACAATAAAGCTATGGCACACAGTATCTGGATATTTTACACAGCCAACAAACACACAATTCCCAGGATACAATGCAAACAGACACCAGCTCCAGTGTCAGAGGTCAGAGGGCGGCAGAGGCAGCAGCAGAGGTAGTAGCAGCAGCAGCAGCAGCAGCAGCAGCAGCAGCTGTGACCACAGCAGCGGGCACAGTCGCGAATCAAAGCTCTTTGAACTCAACGGCTGCAACAGGAGCAGCACAAAGACACGAATTCAGCTTAGAAAGACACTTTTTTTTTTGCCTTCCAGTTGCTCACGGCATTAAAACACACACACACGCACACACACAAGTTGCTGACGTAAACATTTCTCTCCTCTTGTTAAAGTTGGAGCGGCTCACTGTGGCGACTTTACGAGCTCAAACTCACGCAAACGCAACGGAACGAGTGAGTCGACGGGCTGGGAAGAAAAAAGAAAGAAAAGAAAAAAAAGGAGCAGCAACTAATCTGGATTAAGTGTGAAACTGCCTCCTTCTTTTTTTCCAGGCCGCTCCCTCGGCGCCCCCTGATGGAACGTCTCCGCTGTGACTGATATCAAGCAACTCATCAGCTTGTCAGGTGAGAGGGGTGGGGCTGCGGGTGAGGTGAAGGGGGAGGGGCTGCGGTATTTTTAGATTATAATCTTTTTTTTTTTTTTTACAGCGCGTCTTTCATTTTAAGTCTACGGAGGGAGGTGAGCGTTCAGCTAATTCCTCTGTAGTTGAAACATAAAATGAAATAAATGACGGCTGTTGCTGGATTAGTTTTTTCATCTGCTCCACTTCACAGGAAGTTTCGGAAGGTCCTCGTCCCGGCTGTTTATAGCTGTGGAGGGGGTGTGTGTGTGTGTGTGTGTGTGTGTGTGTGTGTGTGTGTTGTGTGTGGGGGAGTTTTAATTTCCCGGCCATTTCGGACCAGCACACCCGGTGTTTGTCACCTGGTTGCAAAATATTACGATCAAACTAAAGGTGTATTAATCAAGCCAAACAAAACTAAACAACTAAATATATATATATATAAAAAAAAAGGCAAATAACTCCAACAAGCATTTTTCTTTTAATAACAGACGCGACTATTTTGAGATGTTCTTTGTAACCAGGTGATACCAGCTGATATGAACGCAGCCTCATACAACAGCACCACCCAGGTGGCCTTCTGAGCGAGACGGAAGCTTCCGTCGAAACGTGTGAAGGTGCGAAAAATAACGCTAATAGAAAAGAGCTAATAATAATTATGTTGGGAATTGTTTTGTAATTGTCGAGTGCATTTTTTTTTAAAGCAGGGGGCTGTAAACAGAGGGCTAAAACATGCTGTTCCTCTAGATATCTGAGGAGGCTCGGCAGCTCCCCCTGGAGGCCGCGGTGGGAAAAACTGGAGATGTGAGAACGGGCGAACGCACCGGACCGGACCGGACCGGACCTCGCTCTGGTCGGGACAGAGGGATGACGCTCGGTGAGTCGTACCTTCTTTCCCCAGCAGGAAGTCCAGGAAGTGGTAGGTGTAGGCCACGCCCACTTTGGTCTCCACCTGGGGGCGCCGCAGGGTGGAGTAGATGTTCCCGGGACTCTGGCGCTCCTCAGCCTTTCGCAGCTTGGGGAGCCGGCAGCCCATCTCCCTGCGTGGGGTTCGCACACACACACACACACACACACACACACACACACACACACACACACACATACAAATGAGTGAGTGAGTGATGGCAAACACACACACACAAACTATGTGTAAAACAGTTAAAACACAAAATTACCGCAAATGGGCAATTATAAAAAACAAAAACATGTAAAATATGCATATATATATGTATATATGTACATATATACACATACACACACACAAGCTGCCAGTGATCTTGAGATATGAAAGTGTCACCTGGTTACCTGGCCGCTAATCAGGCGGCACTGATTGGGAGCGACATGTTTGATCAAAGCTAATTAAAGGCGGGAATGAGAGTGATTTCCCGCCCTGTCAGGCAGAGTGACGAGGAGAGGAGGAGACAGGAGGGGTGAGGAGGGGTGAGGAGAGCAAGGGAAGGGCAGAGAAAGGGGGCAGGAGAGGAAACGAGTGGAGAGGAAGGGGAGCAGGACGAGGAGAGGAGGAGAGAAATGAGGAAAAGGAAGGAAGGAAGGAAGGAAGGAAGGAAGACGGGGGGAGGGATGGGTGAGGAGGGGAGAGGAACAGGTGAGGAGAAGAGGGAGGAGGAGATGACAGACAGGGAGAGACGGAGAGGAGACAACAGGAGTCGGGAGGAGACGCAAACAAAAGGGAAGGATGAAAGGGAGCGAGGAGCCAGCGATTGGGGAGGGGGTGGAGGGCGGGGGGCAGAGAGGGAGGGGCAGGGGGAGCAGGAGGCGGGGAGGGAAGGAAAAGTGGCTGTAACATGTTGTGGGTGCGGCACCGTCACCGCGGAGGTATAAATACATCCTGGCATTTCACAGCTTCCCTGGCATCCCCGCCTCCTGATCACATGACACACTTACTGGAGAAATTGTGTTTTTGTTTTTTTTTCTCCTAAATCTCACCACCTGACTCCCCGCTGAGAAGAAGAAGATTTAAAACTGCGAAGAAGGAGGAGGAAGAGAGAAGAAGAAGAAGAAGAACCCAACACAGACGAGAGGATCGTGATGGTGACGACCTTTGGGGCAGATGATTGGAGGTTGGAAGTGGAGGTGGGCGGGGCCTGCTGTCATCAGGCTAATTTGATGTGACGGAGTTTTTAACCATCTCGCCATCACGCGGCGACACTTAATGTCTGTCACCAGTGCGTGTGTGTGTGTGTGTGTGTGTGTGTGTGTGTGTGTGTGTGCGCGTGTCCTAGAGGCGACCGTGTCAGTATGTGTGTGTGGGGAAGCGTGGAGAATGAGAGTGTAGCTCTGGATGAGTGTACGGACGTTAACTCAGCTAACGATCCCAGCAGCACTGCATTAGGCCCACTGTGAGTGTGTGTGTGTGTGTGTGTGTGTGTGTGTGTCTGATCGCACGCCTGTCTGTCTGTCTGTCTGTCTGTCTGTCTTCGCTTTCCCAAAAGACTCTCAGCGGCGCAGAGCCTCGAACCTTTCACACGTTTTCACACCTCGTCCGTCTCGAGCCGCTGCGCTCCGTCACTTTGAATTCCCGCCGCAGACTAAAATGAACCAATCACCCGACAAGGAGAATAATGATCCTGTCAACAACCTCGACTCCATAACCAACAGCGATATCAAGATGTCACCGCAACACAAATACCAGCAGAACACCAGCACCATGACCACATAGAACCACCCCAGAACCACCCCAGAATCAGCTAGAACCACATAGAACCACCCCAGAACCGCATAGAACCACCTAAAACCATCACCAGAACCACATAGAACCACACAGAACAACCACCAGAACCACCTAGGTCCTAGAACCACCCCTGGACCGCCTAGAGCAGGGGTGGGCCTACTGGGTTCTTAAAATGTAGGGGGAGGGGTTCCGGAGCAAGAGCAGATGTATGGAGTGTTTTGGTGACCCACTTCATGGTAAAAAATAATATATATCATGCTTTAATGTCAATTGAAAATGAACCAAAGCAAAGTTCCAACAATGTCAGTGTCTTTGAAGCCAAGCAGTATTTAGCTCTTTATTGAAATGACTCTTAAAACACACAAAAAAAAAAGCCATTTGATGACATACTATGAATATAATTTCTTCAAGTTCGACGGGCTGGATTAAAAGCTTTAATGGACCCATACATGACCATGTGACTGGTGCTGCTCCCTCTCCTGTCATTCCTTCTTCGTCCCTCTGCTATCCCTCTCTCTGCTCCTCCTCCTCCACCTCCACCACCTCCATCCTCCGTCTCATTGATTAGAGACGCTCCTTGACAAAGGCTTTGATTGGCCCTTTGCCTTCTCCATTTAATCAGAGACGACCATCAACACCGCCACCACCGCCATCTCCACCTCCGAGGTCACATGATGTCCCCTCCATCCGTCCGCTCCGTCTGTCTCTGGCCTCCCTGCCGAGACGCCCACAGTCCCTCTGAAGTGTGGCCGAGTGGGGGGGGCGGACCGTGTGTTGCTGAGAGAGAGAAGGTGGAGGAGGAGGACGAGGAGGTGGAGGAGGAGGAAGAGGCCGTGACATCAGACCAGGTGAGTCACATTTTTGGTCCTTTTCCTCTCATCTGATTGGAAGTACAGATCTGGACCAATCAAAAAAAGACCACTGGCTGTAGGTCCCGCCTCTAACTCTGCTGATTGGTCCACTCAATGTGTGCGTCCTGGCCTGAAATCTCTTTTCATGATGAATAACACTTTTTTCTTTTTACTCCCCTTTTTGAATCAACATTGTCTCGTGATTAATCAATCAATCCATCCATCCATCCATCCATCAATCAATTCATTAATTATCCACTATTCCACGCTCACAAGCTACAGCAAGTTGTCATAGTTTAGTTTAGTTTTTTTTTCTAATTTCTTTTTAATTTTCTTCTAATTTTTTTGCACATCATTGTTTGTTTCTGAGCTCAAATTTTTTTTTTTTTTTTAAATTTTCTTTCACACTGATTTCTTTTAAATGCAACATTCTATATACATACACACACATATATATATATATATATATATATATATATATATACACTGTATATCTATGTATACATTCATACGTACACTGACTGAGAGCTGGTGTTGTGACTCTCTCTGAACTGCACTACTGCAGTCGGAACCTTTTGACGTCTTTGTCAGCTGATACTCCACCTTCAAATCAAAGCTCCTCCTCTCACTCGTAACTCTGCACATTTCACAAGTTAATCTGCCCGAGCACCGGAAAAACGGCTGGAAAATAAAGAGCGAGAACTGCAGCGGTCGGCGGACTGGAGACACTTTTCTTTTTTTCATATTTTTGCCTCCAGATCCGAACGAAGGCCGTCTTTTCTCTCGCGGCTCCACGTCGACTTCAAACGGAATCTTTTTCTCCCGCTCGCTCACTCCCCACAAACAAGGGAGGAGAGAGAGAGAAAGAGAAGGATGGATGGATGGATGGGTGGATGGATGGAGTGAAAAGCATCCATTAAACAAGGGGAGACGGGTGGAGGGGGATGAAAGGAGCGAGAGGAGGAGAGAGAGGCGAGGAGAGAGAGTGGGGCGAAGACAAAGCCGGGCGGAGAGCGGCAGAGGGCGTCTCATTACACATTCTCTTGTAAGAAGCCGAGGAAGACGAGGAGGGTTTCTTCTCCTTTTTCTTCCTTTTTTTTTGAATTGACAGCGGATTTGCACGAGAGCGTTAATCCGACGGCGCTCTGATACCTCCCAGTGTCACTCCGGAGGGGCGGGAGGAGGAGGGGGGCAGGGTGGGAGGGGGAGGAGGTGAAAGAGGGGTAGGATGGGGGCGGGGGGGTATGCAGAAAGTAGGAGGAGGAGGAGGAATAAAATATTTTATTATAAAGCATAATAAAAATAATACATAATAAAATGTGTTATTCTTATTATTATTATTATTATTACAACTACTACTACTATGAGAAGTTAGAGTAAAAAAAGAGGAAATAAAGATTACAAAAACATTGAAAAATGTAAACGTAACTTAATGAGTTGATATTGTGCTAATATCTAGGTCTTTGTTCTCATTGGCTCTTTTCACACGGTAACGGTCCGAGGCTTCCTATTGGCTGCTGGGCGAGAGACCACCACCACCACTGTGATGGGCGGAGTTTCTCCAAATGTCCTCTGATCCAAAGCCAATCAGGAACAGAGAAATGAATAAAATAAGAAGGAACTGCCCGTTTACTTAATTACAAGCGCCACCTACTGGCTAAAAAAAAAGAAGAAGCAAGAATTAAGTTTTGGTTGATTGTAGTACTACTACGTTGCCCCCCCCCCCCCAAAACAAAACTGGTATTAAACATATTCCAAATTTTTTATACTCATTAAAATAATTGAAATATGGAGATGAGTCAGAATCACAGCACACAGGTAGTTCCTGTATCTGACGATATGCTCACTTCCTGTGTAGAGGTATCGTCCTTATATGGTGAACATACTGTTTTCCACTGTTGTTATCCTGACTGAGCCAGCCAGCCAATCACAGCGCGTCTGGCTCCTCCTCTATTTTTTTTTATGGTGCAGGCAGGACTTTTTAACGGGCGGAGCCCAAAGACGACCTGCTGTTTACCAGAGTGAGAGGAATTCTGAGCTAATTAACCGGGTTGGACTCCCAGTTATGTCACTTCTCTAGTCCTCCACCTTCTTTCTCCTACTCCCCCTCCCACCTCCTACTTCTCCTTCTCCTCCTCCTCCACAGCCTCCTCCCCGACCTTCTCCTCCTCTACCTTCTCCCCCACCTCCTTCTACTTCTCTCTCTCCTCCTCCTTCTCTTCCTCCTACCCCACCTCCCTCTCCTCCTCTTCCTCTACCTCCTCCTCGCACCTCCACCACCTCCTCGGGCAAAGCCTCCGCCGCTGCTTGTCAAGACAAACAAACAGCCAGTCAACAGACTGACAACCCATTGTTGTGATGGCTGGTTGGCTGGATGTGACGGATGTCATCATCAGAGGTGACAGACAGGGGGGCGTGGTCTCCTCCTCCTCCCGCCCCACCCTCCCTCCTGCTGTGTTGGAGACTGAGCCTGGGTTGGATGAAAGGATGCTGACGGTGAGATGGTGGAGGTGTGTGTGTGTGTGGCAGGGGCGCGGGGGGAGTGAGGTGAAGTGAGGAAGGAAGCCCACAGAGATGAGAGAGTGCGTTGGAGATGCCCTGGGGGGGAGAAGGGGGGAGACACACCTCACCCCTTCACGGAAACTGTAATCACCTCAGACGGCGTGTTAATGAGGCAGCGTGGGGGGTAGGAGAAAAAATGATGACAGTGATGACGAATCCGTTTGTCTGTCTGTCAGGCTTCACTCTGGAGATGCTGAAGGAAACAACACTGTGGCTGGATTTTTTTTAATTTCTATTTCTAATGAATTGATTATGAGTTATGATTATATCTTGAGCAAGACGACCTCTAGTAACCAGATTAACTTCAAAGGTGCAAAAAAAAAGAAAGTTTTGTTTGCGACCAGAAATGGACCAATCAGCAGTCGGCAGGTCACTTTAGCCGCATTCAGACTGCCAGCCAATTTTTTAGCAAATCCAGATTGAAACCGAATGGCTCTTTTGTTATCTGAACAGCCTCAAATCGCACAAAATCTGATTTTTGCAAAACGGATTGAAACCAACCTTTTGGAGGTAGTTTCAAATGGCATTTGGTATATGGATGGAGTGTTTTGGTGAGCCACCATTTAAGAGAAACAATCTATGATGGGATTTGTTGAAAACATGTTGCTTTAATGTGAAAATGAACCAAAGCAAAATTACAACCAAATCGGTGTCTTTAAAGCCCCACGGTATTTCGCTCTTTATTGATATGACTCTTAAAATGACTTACTCTTAGTTTAGTAAGTTGTTAAACTACTTACTACTATTATTGTTACTACTATTATTACTTACCATTATTATAATTTCCTCAAGTTTCGCGGGCCGGAATAAAAAGCTTAATGGGCCGCATATGGTCCCCGGCCCATAGTTTGCCCATTCCTGAGTTAAACTCTGCCCCACCAGCAGCGGCCCCTCCCCTCCTCACCCACTCCTACTATCAGGAAGACCTGAGGTGTGGATTCCAGCTCATGGCTGGCTGTATTATAAGAACTGGGTACCGGACTGGCAATATGGCGGTGCGTCCATTTTATCCCCCAGTGGCCTCTCGAGGTACTGTAGCAATAAAATCCCACTGGGCCCAAAAAGCAATTTTTCCAATTGACAGCAATACAAAAATGTAGGCCTCTAAAAGAGCTAACAGGACGATCTTTGACCTGAAATACAGTTCACAGCAAATCTTTCTATTGCAGATTTTACAGTCATGGACTTTAATTTTTTTTCTTCCAGAAATGAATGTGACAGGCTCCATGCGCTCTCTAGTGAGGAACTCAAACTTTTTCAGCGTCTGGGCTGGCTAAGCAACTCTATTCAAATTAATGGGGGAGGACAATTGTGAGTTTGTCAAAAACTTGAGCCTCCAGTTGTGCTTGAAGTTTGGTGGGATTGTCAGTCAGACTGGCTGTCGGTTGCATTCTCTCTGTTCCTTGGGCCGCGTTGACAAACTGGGCCGTCACTGGGATGCTGCTGGTGGTGCTGGTGGTGCTGGTGGTGCTGGTGGTGGGGAGAAGCAGGCAGCAACTACATGTGACTAATTGATGCCGCCGTGCGTCTGGTGTGAGCGCAGCCGAGCTTGAAATTACATCTCGCCGGGTTTCCCTTCTCCTGCCTGCCTGTCGGAGGCGCTCAACCTCGACCCATCGCTCTCCTCCTGCACCTCCTCTTCTTCCTCCTCCTCCTCCACCTCCTCCTGAACCCCCTTCCTCCTCGTCTTCCTCCTGTTCCTGCACCTACCCCCTCACCTGAACCCCCACCTCCTCCTACACCTCCTCCTGAACCCCCATTCCTCCTCCTCTTGCTCCCCCCCCCTCCCCCTCCTGTACTCCGTACTTCCCTGCTCCTCCTCCCCCTTCGGTTGACGGCGCCACTTTAGCCGGACGGGTGATGATGATACATGGCACGAGATCAGATCATTCCGCGCACGCGCCACCCACTCTCCCCATCTGTGTGGCTCCGTCACGCACCGTCTTGACTCACTCCGTCCGCTCACCAACCTGTGCCTGTGTGTGTGTGTGTGTGTGTGTGTGTGTGTGTGTTGTTCCCGCGGTGTGTTTTATTATAGTGATTCTCCCCCGACGGACGGCTCGCGGTGTCAACAGAGGGACAGAGACCCGCACGCGCTTCTCAACTAAAACAACAACAACAAAACAAAACAAAAAAAACCACGTGTCATTAACTAAATAGCTCGCGCTTAAATCCACCTCGCGCCAAACGGGGACGTCAGTGTAAAAAAACAAACGACGGATTATGATTCATGACAACAACAACAGAAGTGGAACTCACCGAGTCGCATGCGCGCCGGACCCGAGTCACGCGCGCGTCTTGCTCCAGGAAGCCTCGTGCGCCTCCTCCTTCTCCTCCTCCTCCGTGTTCGCTCGGTTCGGCTCGGCTCGGCTCGGCTTCAGTGGGATCCAAACAGAACAGGCATCATCCACAGCTCGGCTCACACACAGCCTGCTGCCGAGCAGCCCCGCCGGTGTGTGAGCACTGGGGTGTGTGTGAGAGTGAGTGAGTGGGAGAGAGAGAGAGAGAGAAAAGGGAGGCTGACAGCTCCCCCCCCCTCCCCGTGTATCTCTCGCGCGCCCTCTCGTGTGTGTGGGCCCGGTGAGACCCACCCGCCCCGCGCGGCGTGCACCTGGGCGGACCCGACCCGGATCAAGGGTTTCCCACTTCCCTCCTCAACACCCTGGCAAGAGCCACGTGGTCGTCACGGCTGCCCTAATGAGGTCGGAGGGGCTCGTGCTCTCCCGGAGCGTCGCCTCGTGCAAGATTCATATCTAATAGGCGGCTATCCAGACTGATTCATAATTCAGCAGCGAGTGTCTGACTGGCTGCTGCGGTGCTGCTGGTGGTCACGGGCCGGCCAGGACCCCCCCACCCCCCCCACACACACCGGGGAGCCGGGACACGGCTGCAGACACG
The DNA here is from genome assembly GCA_009823395.1 of Thamnaconus septentrionalis. Taxonomy (NCBI): domain Eukaryota; kingdom Metazoa; phylum Chordata; class Actinopteri; order Tetraodontiformes; family Monacanthidae; genus Thamnaconus; species Thamnaconus septentrionalis. The sequence goes on along the minus strand of CM020502.1, from coordinate 30,058,260 downwards.
AGAAAAACAAAGCGCTCCGTGGCGGGACCCTGTTGCCGGGGAAGACTGCAGCCTCCCCGGCCGAGGGAAGCCCCCTGATAGGCCCCCAGAGGAGAAGGAGGAGGCGGAGAGGTGAAGCACTGATTCCTGCAGCAGGTCATCCGAGCTAAAGAGCTTCTCACAGGGAGGGCCAGACACAGTCAGGAATCTTTATTTATTCAACTGTTTCTCTCTTTAACAAACCTTTATGTATAAAAAAGTGAACAACACGCAATGAGGCAGAGAAAAATGCAGCACAACCAAAGAGGAAAAATAGAAAAGAAACCCACAGCAAACTGATAAACATGCAAAAAAAAAAGAAAAAGAACTGATGTCCAGAATAGAACAACCAAAAAGTGCATCCCAGTCAAACACAGTGAGGGTCGTCGATGTGCACACGCTGGCAAAACAAGCAAAACACGAAAGATATTTAAAAGAAGTCTCATCACTTTTGTATCAAAAGACGGTAAGTGGGCTCAACATTGCCTGCAGTGCCATTAAAACCAGAAGCGCCGACAGGGGAACCAGTCTGACGTGAACTATGCACAGAGAGGAAGAACACCACCAACTCTTCACCCAGGTTTGATTCCTGGCTGACAGAAACAAAAATTAATAATCACTCTGCCCCTGTTTGAGGGACAACTAGAAACCAGAACAGGAGTGGTGAGCGGGTTTACAATTCCAACATATGATCAGGACCCAAATTATGAGCGCAGGAGAAAAACCCAATAGGAAAAAATGACCGAGTGGAGCGACCACATGCAAATGGATTTGGGCGAATGAGTTGATTCTATGTCTCAATCAAGACGTGAATGACAATTTTATCACCGATGCCGCAATCGAAAAGAACCAGAGTGAGATAAAGTTGGTGCTGTGTAACATAAAGCTGAACACTCCAAGCCAAGGACAACCATTTAAAATAAGACAAAAGATAGATTTTACAACATAAATAAGTTGTGACAAATGACAAAAAAATAATAATAATAATAATAATGATGATGGAAGACTGGAGAGGTTTCTGAGCTGAGAAAGGTGAAGGAAGGTGTTGGGGGTTAAAAGCTGTTTGTACAAGAGTGACAGTGATCTGTTCCAGGTGCGAGGGCGAAGACACAGGAGGTGAGGAGAGGAGGAGGAGGAGGAGGCGGCGGGTGGAGGTGCGAGGAGGTGCTGAGTGCTGGTCCCAGCGGCTCCATTGTCCAGTCATCGTCCTGCCCGGCGCTGTGGTTCCTGGGGGGCCGAGAGAGAGAGAGAGAGAGAGAGAGAGAGAGAGAGAGAGAGAGAGAGAGAGAGAGAGAGAGAGAGAGAGAGAGAGAGAGAGAGAGAGAGAGAGAGAGAGAGAGAGAGAGAGAGAGAGAGAGAGAGAGAGAGAGAGTGAGAGACAGAGACAGAGAGAGAGTGAGAGAGAGAGAGCAAGAGAGAGAGAGAGAGAGAGAGAGAGAGAGAGAGAGAGAGAGAGAGAGAGAGAGAGAGAGAGAGAGAGAGAGAGAGAGAGACAGAGAGAGAGAGAGAGAGAGAGAGAGACAGAGACAGAGAGAGAGAGAGGGAGCGAGAGAGAGAGAGAGAGAGAGACAGAGAGAGAGTGAGAGAGAGAGAGAGAGAGAGAGAGAGAGAGAGAGAGAGAGAGAGAGAGAGAACCATGGGAACACTGAATACAGGTTACGTTTCCAATTTTTAAATAAGACAATTGTGTTTATGATGTACAAGCAGTGCTGTGTCGCACTACACTGCTACAACTATAACCTGTTTAACCAGTTCAACTTAGCAAATGTCTCGTAAATTCCCTAAATAAATAACTGCCAGCTGTTGACAGTGCAGAGAGCTGAAGCTGAAGCCACGACACCTCGGCGTTCGCTCCTGACTGCGTGTGAACCCTCGCGGTGCGCATTCTCCTTTTCACCACGAGCGCTTCAAAATCTCGGTGAATATTAATCGTGAGCACTTGAATAGGGAAATGGAAACGCGTGGCCCCCCCGCCTTCCCCCTCCAGAAATCCATTAGGGCACTCTGCACTGATCGCCATCAGAATAATGCCCCCCCCCGCACCCGACTCCCTTCCACCCAGTCGCCTAATGCGTTACAGCTGTGGCAGCCTTTTATTTGGTGTTTTACCTGCAGGAGGGAAGAAGGGAGGGAGGCCGGCCGTCACACTCCACCCACTACATTACCGTGACCATCGTCTGGACGCCGCAGTCCACAAAATTCTGAGAGAAAGAGAGAAAGAGGTGTGTGGAGGAGGAGAGGAGGCACTCACGTTAACCAGGTGAGTCAAACGGTTTCAGGTTATTATCTTTGAAAAAAATAAAAAGACTTGATAAGCACAAAATTCTCCATAGCTGCAAAGCTCAGAAATCTAATGCTGGTTAGACTACTACACCATCTAGTGGCCAGAAAAAAACAGCGCAGAAGTTTGTTTAAAAAAAAAGAAGAAGAAAAAAGAAAAAAAACCTGAATTTTCTCATCAATTTTAATTTGTAAAAAAAACACCAGCAGCAGCAACAACAACAACACAACAAAACTCAGTTACAAGTCAACATCTGAAGTCACCTGGTTAGCATGCCACGTCCTGTCGTCCGCTATCCACTGTGGTGCAGTGTACTGTGTGTTGATGGAAACGGTGAGTGGTCAGCCAAGGGGGCGGAGAATAAAAAGACTACAGCAGAGCTCAGTGTGTGTTGAACTACATCTTGAACGAGAGTCAATGCTTCTGTACTACTACTAGTAGTAGTATTGCTTACTAACTGGTGTGTTGGAATGGGAGCGCGCGCGCGCGTGTGTGTGTGTGTGTGTGTGTGTGTGTGTGTGTGTTAGGGTTTTTTGTTCAATGGCGTGGTGTATACCTGTATACGTAGAACTTAAAAAAGAAAAAGAAAAAAAAGAGTTGAAATGTGACCCATTAGAAGTCAACTTAAAGTCAGAGAATGAATGTTTAGGCTGTTTTCACTGTTCTCTCGTGTAAAAATGGGTCACATTGGACCCTCAGCATCATTTAAGGGTTAAATAATGTGTTCTTGACACACTTCTCATTGTGAAATTTAATCGCTGCTTATCAATTAATCGTTAATCGATCAATAAGGTCATCAACTAACAATTAATGAATTAATCGATAATTTGCATCCTTAGTGTGTGTGTGTGTGTGTGTGTGTGTGTGTGTGTGTGTGTGTACCTCGTAGGCATAGGGACTCTGTGCATAGTTTACTGGAATCTGTGGAATCCCAATATAACCCGCTGAGTTGGAGAAGGTGTACGGCTACAAAGAAGAAGAAGAAGAAGAAGAAGAAGAAGAAGAAGAAGAAGAAGAAGATAACACTTGACATACCAGGCAGGCTGATCTATTCATGTGAATGCTTTGCTGACGTGGTGCTGTGTGTGTGTGTGTTTGTGTATGTTTGTTACCTGGCTGTAGGGACTGGCGGTGTTGTAGATGGGCGGAGGGGGCTGTGTGACGGTCCTGCCCACTGGCGAGCAGCAGGTGCAGCAGTAATACTGTGGAGTGCTCATCCGCGGAGGGGGAGGAAGAGGACCGAAGAGACGAGACGGCCGCGAGCCTGGATGAGAACCACAAACACAGCGACGCGCGCAAAGGAGCGCGTTGACATGAGTTGGAACCAAACGAGCAGACGTGCGGCTGACGGGAGGGACGTACGAGGGCTCCTCTCCTTCAGGATGGCAGGGCCCAGCTTGAGTTTGCGGCCCTTTAAGCTCATCTGTTGCTGCGGCCGCAGATGCGACAAGGGGAAAAGGTTAAAACACGCCTTGATAAAACAGCGCATTGCCCGTTAAGAAGGCAGACGGACTTGAACAAACCTCAATGATGGACTGAACGTTGACGTCCTCATTGAAGTAAACAAATCCATATCTGGAATTGCAAAAAACCCACAGAAAGCAAATAGTAACTTCATACACGTCTCTGATCTACAGAAATTGAATTTCAAGTTTGGAACAAGTTGGGGGACTCGTATTGGTAGAATAGATACATAGAAAGTTTTGTAGTTTAGAACCACACAGACTGACGACGACAGAAAACACTGTATCAAATGTATATGTATGCAGGCAAAACAAATGTGCTGGCTCTCCTTCTAAATAAAGATTTAGTTTAGAAAAAAAACACATTAAAATTTACCTAAATGACAATTTGTTTACATTTAAAAACACAACGGGAAGTCGGACAATTTAGCACTCTTTCTGATCAACACTCACCCTTTGCAGATCCCTCCTCGGTACGTGATAATTTTCACTTCCTTCACAGAACCATACAAGGAAAATAATTCTGCCATTTCATTTTCACTCACCTGCAGATTAAAATGAAATATAAGACTTTAGCGTAATGACTTAACTCCATTTTGCCCAGTGCTAGCAAAAACTGACAGAGCGCCTGATAATTTGCAGACAAACTAAAGGCCCAAATTCAAGATTATTCTTACGATTATATAATGTTAACGCGATCAATGAATATATTGATCGCGTCTTCATACACGGTATATTTAACTTGACACGTCATTGTTTGATTGAATACAACATGTCGGCGGTTTCCACAAATCTTACATTTAGGTCAATCCCACCAACAAATAGGGCGTTGGGGGTCACTTTGCCCTCGGGTAGTATGTAGCCATTGGGCAGCCGCAGGGACCCTCGGCCGAGGCCGCCGACGTGAGATTCCTGCAAGAAAAATCCAGAAATCCAGTTAAGACGAGTGGAAAGAGCGAATTCGACCAGAGCATGAAAATAAAATATTATCTCGACCCGCTGAAAATCTGCTAATGAGCCTACTAGCTTTGATTATAGATCTACACATGTGGGTCAAGAGTGTGGAGTCAACGTGTAGAAGTGCAAACTAGCAGCATTGTAAGAATTGGCGGCTGAAAAGTGTATTGCAAGATGACCCAAATGTAAGGATCGTATAATCACAAAGGTAGTCGGCCAAAATGTGAGTCGGTCGCCCTGCTCGGTCAAGGTTGGAACATTCACAGCAGCAACGGTTAGCCAACAGGAACTATTGCGCCATTTTCGAGCTCGACGATTAGCTACCGCACTTAGCGCAGCATGCTAGCGATCAGCAGAAAAAACACACCGAAACTATGCGAGACGGAATTGCATTAGTTTAAAAGTCACGTCAACAAAACATGATCGGGACGTGTGATTCCGCGAGTCGAACTCACCATCTTCTAAAACTATTAAAAAATGAATAAATTAATAAGGCGACGCAAACTCGAGAGGAGCCGCTTCGATCCTGCCAGACGACTGCGACCTCACACCAGCCAAACCCAACCCAAGTCACGTGACCCTCCTGTCGTAATTTCAATCTCAAGTCACTTACGTTTTCCCGTTTGTAAGTGTATTTTCCACATTGATATAGTTATCAAACTGCTCATACATTCGCCCTTAACTGTATGGAGCGATGCGTAGACTTTCTCTACTAAATTATATGTTAACGTTTGTTTGTTTTTTGTTTCACGTTTCTTTTCGCCAAGTTCTCGAAACCCCGTCGATTCGGAGAGGACACAGCTAGCTAGCACCCTAATCTTCGAAGATACCTTCAAAAAGGAATACGAGTTTCAACATAACACCGTAGCGCGGTTTATTTGAGCTCGTTTATCTGTTTGAGACCAGACTGAACACTAGAACCTGTTGGGAAGCAAGAAAGCAGCGACAATGGGCACCAATAAGCCAATAATTAGCAACGACAAGGTAAAAGGAAGAGCGAGGTGGCTCACGCGGTTGCCATCCTAGAGGGAAAAACAGCAGTAGACTCACGAAAAAAGGACACCGCCCACCCCGCGCCTTTTACACAGTAGGTGGCTGAGGTCAAGTTACCCTGGGAAACGGTTGCCCGTGAGACCCGCCGTGTGTTGGTTTCCTGAAGGTGTTGGTGACTTTTCATCACATTTGACTTTCAGACAGCCAACACGGAGGCCAGAGGACGTTGGAAAGCTGTGATTGGAATACGCTGATTCTTTCCTACTTTCCAAACTGCATTGTACTGACTTAAACATGGACTCGGAGGTAGGCATCCTAACACGGCAGTTCAGCAAAGTGCGACTGTCTTTTAAAAACGGGAAATGACCGTTAATGTTTACAGGACTTTTCCTGTTATTACCATTTACACCATGCGTTAAAGTTAAAAATAAAACCTGGATGAGTTTCATTTTTCCATTTAGTTGTAGTTGTGTCAAATGTTAATACCTAATAATAAAATAATCTCTGGGAGCTTAAATTGCTGGTAACGTTAGAAGCCTCATTACTGTATTAAAAAAATGTGACTCCTATCTCAGAATTCTGGCTTTGAGTTCAAAACAAAGATTTTTTTTTCTCCCCCGCCCCTCAACATTCTAATTTTAAATTCCATTTTCCTGCAATGAACTTTGTAGGTACGGTCGCAGCCTTAAAGGGACTGGTGTCAGTCCAAGTCTCATCGTTGCTGTTTCTCTTCCCATTTCATCCGTGGCCCTGGTCCTCAAGCACACAACAGAGATGGAACGGTTAAAGCAGGTACACACGTGGCACATACGTCATAAACAGCCATCATCATTTGCCTAATATTGAGACTGCTCCATCAACAACACACTTTATATGAGTTTCTATTTCAAATATGCAAATTTGACAAGGTCTCCTAACTGCTATTAAATAATTCCTTTACATGGTATAATATAGAAAGGAATTTTAAGGAAGCAGAATTAATAAAACACAGAAAAGAAAACAAGTGGCCTATTTGAGAAGGATTGAGAAGAAACATACATATTAAATCCCCTAAAAATGCAGACTCGGTGCTACTGCATGATGTGCCATGTCCTACTTGCTGTGGTTACTCCTCTGTCTGACCCTCTGCAGATGGAAGACGACTCCATTTACAACCGGAGTCAGACCAGAGCGTTCCCTTTCCCGCCGCTTCTGCCTTTGTCTTCTGACACAGAGACATCAGAGCTGTATCAGGTAAGTAGACGCCGCGTCGATCCACTTCCTCCCGTACTTTTGTGCCAGAGTAAATCCTTTTTTTTTTTTTTTTAACCTCAGATGGTGCTGAGGCACAGTCGCTATCCCCCCATCCTGCGGACGGACACCAGGACGCTGGCGGCTCCGTTCAAAGAGCAGCACACCCACCGCTCCTCCTGCCAGTCGGTGGGGAACAACTACAGTCCTCTGGCGCAGGACCTGAAGATGGTCCAGCTGCATCGACGGCCGCTAACTGTCCGACAGGCATCTGCACTTCGTATCCTTCCAACAGAATTTGTTTGACTGAAGACACGTTTATTTTTGTTGTTTGTGTTTTTGTCCTTGTTTTAAAAAAAAAAAAAAAATCAACCTGAAAACATTTTGGGACTTAACAAGGTTTTCAGCCAGCACCTCGGTGGAAAGCAAGAGTCCAAGCCCACCAAAGAAAAGGTATACACATCTTTAGAATATACTGTTAGAATATAACATTTGTCATGTTGTTTTTGTGATGCAATAAGTGCAGTTTTCAAATGTTTTTTACGCACTCTTTTCCAGTTTGCCACAACAAAACCACATAAATCTCTCCACCCTATGTTTTGAGAAGGCCTCTGCAAAATAGAACATTTCTGACCGCAACAGTCACAAGAGAAAAAAAACTTTTGCAAAATCCGGGAAGAATGATTAGTGATGCTGAATAAAAAGAATTAAAAAAAAAAAAAAAGAATGATTAGTGAAACTTAAGATATATATATATTTTTGTGTGTAGAGTTTCCTTTATTTAACCAAGCTCCACTTCCCACAGCGCCGTGAAAACTGCATTGAAAAATATGCGACATTACACAAACGTGTCTGCGCACGCACACGGCTCACAAATATTTCGCAAATAAATAAAATCATAACTCCAAAATTTTTACACATATCAACATATATCGCTGCACTCTCCAAGGAATGCAAACATTAAACACGCAGTCCTTCCTTCAGTCATCAACGTGTGGAAGACGACCAGCAAAATGACAATGTACAACATTGTGCGAATTGCGTGCGAGGTGACAATAAACCAGCCGACCCATGCGAGGTATTGTTCACCTGCCAGCTGCCTTGAAAGCTATGAACTACAGAGCTACAGGAACAAACTTAAGTGCTGGAGGTGAATAGTTTCCGCCTCTCACATACAGGTCACTAAAAAACAAAAAAACAAAAACAAATCAATCAATATTTAAGACAGTCCAGATTTAACAAAATAAATTATAAAGTTATGCCCATAAAACGTCCCCATTTACTATTTATTTCAAATAAACTTCAACACAGATTTTGTATCAATCTTTGTGGTCCTTTACATTGTAGGTGCATTTTCTTACCCCCTGATAGAAGGTGGAGGTGGATAAATGATGTTGTGTATCCTCTGACCTCTGACCTTTAGAAGCAGGCCTGCCAACGTGGCTCACCCCTACCCTGGCCCTCCCTTGCCCTCTAAGCTCCGATCGCGAACCTCCAGAACCCCCGGCAGTCGGCCGATGAGCCCTCAGGAGCAGCTGAACGTCATGCACGGCCACGAGGAGAAGATGAAGGCCCTGCAGACGGAGCCTGACGAGAGAGACCTGGAGGCAAGTAGCACGTAGGCGCAAGTTGAGGAAACACGTCGTTCAACGTTCCGCTCCTCCGACCTTCTCTCAGCCCCGTGCGTCCGTCTCATCCTGAACCCTGCAGAGGTACCAGCACTACATCACCACCGGCATCTCCAGCGCCGTGCTCTCCTCGCTGCCGGCGCAGCAGCTGACCAAAATCCTGCGGCTGCTGCCCCCCGACACCAAGCGCAGCAGCGCCAACCTGCCCACGGTCAGGGCAGACGTGCAGGAGGAGGCCAAGAGGGATTATCACCTGAGCATGAAGAAGAGCATCGGTAGGAAACCACCTCAATTCAAGGTCCAGTGTGTAAAATTTGCCTTGACTTATCATTTTTATATTGGTAAAAGCTTTACATGCTCAAATGTCCCCGTGAGCCTCACAATTTGTTTGTGTTGCTGATATTTTTTGGCAAAACTTGCTGACAGACCTTTCTTCTTTCTTTTCACTCCTTCACATATACGCGTCTTTCCCAATGTGTTCAAAGTTTTTGAAATTAACATGCACGATTTTTGGTATTTGGCTCAGTTTTGTTCAAAGGAAAGAATATTGATTAAAAGAAAATTGACTGTATATAATGTCTGAAAACAAACACTGCATTTTATTGCCCTCTAAGTAAAACATGTAAAAAAAAAATAAAATTAAAAAAAAAGCTTAACATACTGCCTATTACATTAAATTAATAGAGGTGTAAACTCGCAGTACAATGAAGGTGCATTGGTTCTCCTACTCTAGAATGGTTCTCATAAAAGTATACGTAGAGCAATAAGGGTCTTGCTCCTAGTTGGCTGCCATCTTGCGCTGTCAGGCAGGCGACTGTAAAATTCCATAAACACACACACACAAAAAAAATAATCCCCTAAATGGGAAATGCCAAACCCGTTTGGGATCTTCTCCCATCAGTGGACTACGTCCTGATGGACCCTCTGGAGCGCCGCCGCCTCTCCGTCTCCAGCATCCCCAGGCCGTTCCCCTGGAGGGTGATCCGGGCCCCAGTGCCCTGGACGTCCAGCTACCAGGAGGCCCACCTGTGGCACAGCCAGCACCTCTTCACCGCCACCCCCATCATGGTGCTGCTGCAGGACATCTGGCTGAGCGGGTGAGACACAAACCTGCTGCCTCGTGCCATCTAGTGCCGATTTTATCATCATTCATTCATGATTTATTTATTATTATTCTCTATGGTGCATAACCAGCTGGACAGTCAACATTAACATGGAGGGGTGCTGGGGATCTTAAGATGATTGGTATAGATCGGCGTTTCTCAACTGGTGGGTTGTGACCCAAAGTGGGTGACAGAACTGTTTCTATTTGGTCACAGCTTCTTTGGGCAGCAAGGATTTTAAAAATATGTATATTTATAACGAAAATGTTTGTCATTTGTTTAGCAGACACACAATTCAATAAAATCATTTCAGTAATTTATTTATTAGATATAGAAAGGAGGCTAGCGTTTTTACTTTGGTGAAATAAATTTGGGTTGCGACTTCATGATGAGGAAAAAGAAATGTGGGTCCAACAGTTGTGAACCACTGGTATAGATCATCTATTTTTTTTGCTTGTTTTTAATCTAAATATTAATGGTATCATAGAAATTATAGAAAGTGGCAACGTGTCAATCAAATTTAATTTTTTTTCATCTGTCTCAGCTCCGTAAGTGTCCTCATCTTTTGCTTGAGTGTCATTCTGTTTGCCTCCATCAGTCCTTTCATCTTTCAAACGCTCCCGACTGTCGCCCCCCTTTGATTTGACCCTTTTTCCAATGTGTCTTGCGCTGCTCCAGCTTCTCGTCTCTGCGCTTCGTCAGACTGGAGGATCTCTTCTCGGCCAGCCTCCCCCTCGTCCCGTCGCAATTCGAAGACTTTGTCCAGAAGCAGTGTCGAACGGCCCGGGACGAGCTGGTCCAACAGTGAGTACCCGGTGCACCTGGAGGTCAGAATCCCCGCCACCCAAACGCCCACCTACCCGTGTCTGCCTTCTGCAGGTGGCTGCCCCAGTGCGCGGTGCTCTTCGACGCCTACAAGGACCTGTGGCTGCCCCTCATCCCCGACGACGAGCAGATGGCCCCCGTGGCCGTGCAGGAGTTCTTCAGCTGCGTGGCCTCCCTCATGTCGCTGCAGCTGCGCTCCCTGGTGGTCGACTCCTTGCAGGACATTTTGTATGTCTTCGCCCTGCACCAGGTTCTGCGCCTTATATCCCTTTTTTGTCTACTTTTTTTTTTGTTTTCCCAGCCCTTTGCGCTCTGTTCTCTTCTTCTCTGGTTTTAATCCTGCTGACCTGTTGCTGCTCGCTTGCTCGCTCTGCAGCGTGGCAACGACTTTGGCAGGGAGTTTGACGAGGTCAAGTACGTCCTGTCCCAGCTGCTGCTGGTGGAGCTGCAGGTCAGCGAGCCCGACATCCAGTTCTGCCCCAGCTTCAGTCAGATCTGGGACCTTGTGCACAGAGTCTTCATGGAGATCATCAGGAGCGCAGAGGAGCTGCCCAGGGTGAGCTGCTACTGCAGCGGCCACAGTCCTGAACTGGCCGCGACTTCTGGATGTTAAGGTCCCATTTTCACTTTTTCTTCTCCACCAGGTGGAATGCAGCCTCTTCCCAGACATCCAGAACCTGTACCTGCGCACCATCAGCCCCGAGGAGGCACTGGTCCTCAAGCTGACTGACCAGGCCAAAAACATTTTTCAGAGGAACCTTGTGGGACCTAGAAAGTAAGAACGGCTTTCCTTTGTGGGTTCTGTTGCGGCTCCAATGAGCTTAAGTCTGGTGGATTTGGTTTGAGCTCCAACGACGGATGCCGTCTCGTTCCTCAGTTATTTGGACATTTATGAGAAATACCGCAGCCTGCTGGACCAGACGGCCATGGAGGAGGTCATCGCCTTCCTCGGCGAGGAACACTCCCTGGAGGTCTTCACCGAGGTCGCTGGAGTTCCTTCCCTCTTGTATCGTCTCCTCCCATTGTGGCCCCAACACAGCTCACTGGCTTCTCACTCCTCCAGAGAATCGAGGGCATCAACAACCTGTGGAGGGAGATCGCCTCCATCCGTGTCACCGTGCCTCTCTCCATGTTCTGCCTGTGCGCCAGCAAGCTGAACGAGGACCTGTGCGACCGAGCCGAGAAGCTGAGGAACAAGATCATCGTCTTCAAGATGGAGGAGAACCGGCAGCTGAACAGAGGGCGAGTGAGCGGGCGGGGGGAAACATCATCTTCTCTGGCACTCTGACTTGAAACCAAAACTCCTTTGTTTGTGTTCCAGGATCTGCAAGCAGTATGAGGACATCAAAGAGACGGTGAGGAGCATCCCGGAGAACACAGAGGAGCTGGTGACGCTAGACCAGTTCATCGAGCGGACTTACGAGGAGACGGTCCATGACCTGATCGAGGAGATCGCTGAGGCGGTGCATCGTCTCAGCTTCCTGCTGGACCACGCCAACCTGCCGGGTATCAAACATCTCCGCTTCTTCTCCGTATGGTTTCTCAGCAGAGTGCGTGGAGACGCGCAAGGATTCAGTCTCTCTCGTCCTCTGTCTCCTCCTCTTGTGGCGCCCTCTAGCGGACGACCTGCGGCTGAACTCCCTGGTGTTTCAGTGGCCCGAGCAGATCCTGGTGGAGCTGGAGAACAGCAAGCTGCGCCTGGCCGCCATGAGGGAGAAGTCTGAAGGCTGCCTCACCACGAGGTCACTCAGCTGTCACTGGAGTCCCTACACTATACCCCCACTCCCTCTTACCTGTGAATTCTTCTTTCAGGGTGGTGGACTTTGAGCAGCGGCTGCTGGCACTGGACGAGGACATACAGGCCTTCAAGAAGAAGGAGGTGATGAACATGGATGAGATGAGGAACAACGTGGGGAACCTCAGGCAGATCAGTGACAGGCTGGAAGCAGCCCTCGTGGAGCTGGAGGTCAGAGTGCTCACGTGATAGATAGAAATTCAGCCCCGGATGAATCTTCATCTGAGTGCCTCTTGTTGTTCTCTCAGGACATCAACAAAGAGGAGTCCCTGCTGGAGAAGGACCAGAGCCAGTTCCCCATGTTGCAGACGCTGCTGGCTGACAAGCAGCCCCACGAGCAGCTGTGGACCACGGCGCTCAACTTCCAGGTCTTGTCGGACGAGTGGATGAACGGTGAGAGAGACATCCACCGTGGCTGGAAAAGGAGGAGCTTCCTTCTTTCCTCCTTCCTTCCTTCCTTCCTTCCTTCCCTCCTCCCTTCATCCCTCCCTCTGCCATCTGACCCCCAGGTCCTTTTGCCAAGCTGGACGCTGAGAAGATTGGCGACGAGCTGGACGTGATGTGGAAGACGCTGCACAAGCTGACCAAGTCGCTCTCCTCTCTGCCGGGGCCTCGCCGTGTGGCAAAGACCTTCAAGGGGAAGGTGGACCAATTCAAGCAGCACGTGCCCATCCTGAGCACCATCTGCAACCCGGGCATCAAGGACCGCCACTGGGAGATGGTCAGCTCAACCTTTCCTGGCCGCTGACTGAGTCTTCCGCCCTTCCCTGGATCTGATTGGCTGACGCGAGAAATGCAATCAATTTTTCTGTGCAGATTAGCGACATTGTGGGATTTGAGGTGAAGCCCAGCGAGAACAGCACCCTGCTCGACATGCTGATGGCCGGGCTCTCCGAGTTCTCCGATAGGTTGGGCCAAAACATACATTTTTTTTTTTTTTTTTTTATTAAATTATTTTTATATTTGCACTTTATTTATTCTCCTACTGTTGAACCCAGTTTGGAGGAGATTGGAGCGGCAGCCAGTAAGGAGTACTCGTTGGAGAAGGCCATGGACAAGATGAAGAGCGAGTGGACGGACCTGGAGTTCTCCTTCAGCCAGTACAGAGACTCGGTCAGAACAGGAGCACTGGTCTGGCTGACGCCCAAGCTGTCATCACAGCTGTCACTCTGACAGAGATTCCCATCTCCCACTGCAGGACATCAGCATCGTGTCGGCTGTGGACGACATCCAGGTGCTTCTGGACGACCACGTCATCAAGGTGCAGACCATGAGAGGTTCTCCGTTCATTAAGCCCATCGAGGAGGAGTGCAGGGTAGGAACCTGGGAGGACGAGCAGATCTGTCCTCTCTTCTTCTTTTTAATATCACTCGTATCTAATTGGATTCTAATCTTTACAATAAGATAGTTAATCTCAGTTTACTGGTTATAGAAGAAGGGCCAGAAGTGAATGAACTTGATGCAAAAGAGAAAGTATGGGCGTGCACTAGGCCTGTCACGATAACAAATTTTGCTGGACGATAATTGTGCTACAAATTATTGCCGATAAACGATATTATTGACACCATTTTTTTAAAATCATATATAATGATAATATATGACATAATAATTCAAGTACACCATGTCAAAAGCAATAAACTTTCATTTCTCAAGATTAAGAGGTTGCAAAGAAGATTAACGGACATAATAAACATAAAAGACAACAAAAAAACAATAAAAATAAAATGGACTTGCATTCTGTTTGATCAAAAATAGCACTTAAAAACCACGACTAAAAACAGTAAAAAAAAAAAAAAATTAAGAAAGAAAGAACAGCTGTCTTTAAACAGTTTTTTTTGTTGTTGTTGTTGTTTTTAAATATATATTTGCTTTGCTACAGTCAGCGTTGCCTGTCGGGACAATGGCTCCGCAGAAACTCGGGCGGTACTTTTTTTTCACAGTTGGGAAAATTGGAGGGGATGATTGTGCTTGTGCATGTTCGTCGTATTCCCTTCTTCACCACCACTACTTTCGAACAAATGCGACATCTCTGCTCGTCCGTGTTCATGGGCTCACCTCGTTTTGGCTGTTCATCATTCATAGCGTTTGCTTGCTTTTCCATCACTTCGCTCACTTGCAGCACTGTGTCCGTGTGTGTGTGTGTGTCTGTGTCTGTGTCTGCGCCAGCGCCCGCGCCCGCCTAGCCCATCCCGTGACAAAGAGACTTAATGACTGACAGGAGAGTTCACTCACTCCCTTCATTCCGCTATAGAGCCAATGCGAACAGGTGTTGAGACAAATGTACAGAGTGAGACCTCTTCTCTCATCCAGCATGTTTGGTAGCGAGAGAGGAGAAAAACAAACACGTGTCAATTTATCGAGGTCGGCAAAATTACCGACCTGATTTTTATTTACCGAGCGATTAATTGAATTATCGATTATCGCGACAGGCCTAGCGTGCATGTGCACAAACTCTTAAATTAAAACTAAAATATCAGTGTTATCATTATTTTTTACAAAGAGCTGCAGCTTGAATCTGGTTGACATGCAAATGATGTCATGCATGTGCAGAAAAACAAAACAAAACAATTTTTATACTCGTTTTGACTTGCACCTCAAGCTATGGGAGGAGAAGCTGGTGAGCATGCAGGACATCCTGGATGCCATGCTCAAGTGCCAGGCCACCTGGCTCTACCTGGAGCCCATCTTCAGCTCTGAGGACATCATCGCCCAGATGCCTGAGGAGGGACGAAAGTTCCGCATCGTGGACGGCTACTGGAAGAACATCATCACCGAGGCGGTAAGTTGCCCGCTGTCCTGTCTGGGCCTGCTGGGGTTGGACCTGCTCGTGTTGGATCTGTTGGGGATGGACCTGCTGGGGTTGGACCTCCTGATGTTGGAACTCCTGGGCTTGGACTTCCTGATGCTGGACCTGTTGGGGTTGGACCTGCTTGGGTTAAGCAAGTCTCTCCTCTTCATGCAGGTGAAAGACAAGCGAGTGCTGGTGGCCACAGGACAGGACAAGATGCTGGAGCGGCTGCTGGAGTCCAACATACTCCTGGACGACATCCAGAAAGGCCTCAATACCTACCTGGAGAAGAAGAGGCTATATTTCCCCAGGTTCAATGCACCTTTCACGAGCCGTCATCGCCCTGTTAGTACAAGGACATTAGTTGTGACACGCGTTTTGTCTCATCCGCCACGGTCACCTTCTCCTTAGGTTCTTCTTCTTGTCCAACGACGAGCTGCTGGAGATCCTGTCACAGACCAAGGACCCGTTGTGCGTGCAGCCCCACCTCAAGAAGTGCTTTGAGGGCATCGCCAAGCTGGATTTCACCAAGGACATGGCCATCACCGGCATGATCAGCTCCGAGCAGGAGAGGGTGCCCTTCACCGAGAACATCTACCCTGCAGATGCCAAGGTCTGGCACCGTCAGACTGCCAAACCTCGCCCCCTGGTTGTCCTTTCATGGATCTGATGTTGTAAAAATCTGGTCTTCAGGGCATGGTGGAGAAGTGGCTGCTGCAGGTGGAGGTCCTGATGCTGAGGAGTGTTCGAGATGTCATCCGGCAGGGTGTGCATCAGTACGCCGAGGTATCCAGGAAGCTAGCTTGAACTTTCGTGACCTTCATGTGACATCGACACTTGGTCCTGGTGGTACCAGATCATCAACTGCTCGTGTTTGCGTGTCTGTCTGACCTCCATCTCCACCCTGTGCAGCTGCCGAGGAAGAAGTGGGTGCTGCAGTGGCCCGGCCAGGTGGTCATCTGTGCCTCGTCCATCTTCTGGACCACGGAGGTGTCGGAGGCCATCGTGAACAACACTCTGCCCGTCAGTCTGCGGTGTCATGCGTCAGCACTGGCGGTAGCTCCATCATGGTGTGTTCCCCAGACCAGATCTTCTCTGATCTTTCCTCCCTCTCCACTGTAGGACTACGTGCAGCAGTGCAACGACCAAATCAGCGACATCGTGGAGCTGGTGCGCGGCAAGCTGCCAGGGGGCGCCAGGATGACCCTTGGTGCCCTCACCGTCATCGACGTCCACGGTATCCCTGCCCACGTTGTTGTGTGATGCAGCTGCTAGTATTTACAGCATTAGAGAGCGCAGCTCAGTTTCCAGTTTATTTCCTCCAGCGGCTGGAGGTTCATCCCAGTCTCTCCTCTGGTGCTCCTGCTCCTCCTCCTCAACTCTCTCTGTTCCCACCTCCTCCTCCTCCTCCTCCTCCTCCTCCACTCCCACCACCTCCCCATTCTCGTCTTCCTCATCCTACTCACTCAGCTCGGGATGTCGTGGCCATACTGGCAGAAGATCGCATCTCCTCCCTCAACGACTTCTCCTGGATCTCCCAGCTGCGCTACTTCTGGGAGGGGGACGAGGTCATGCTGCGCATGATCACCACCTACCTGAAGTACGGCTACGAGTACCTGGGCAACTCCCCCCGGCTGGTGATCACACCCCTCACCGACCGCTGCTACAGGTTCCTCTAAGTCGACCGCCACCTCGTCCTCCTCTTCTCCCATGTCTGTGCGCGTTGAGCCATGTGAATGTGAGTGTGTGTGTGTGTGTGTCACAACAGAACACTGATGGGAGCTCTGAAGCTGAACTTGGGAGGAGCTCCCGAAGGTCCTGCCGGAACTGGGAAGACCGAGACCACCAAAGATCTGGCCAAGGCTCTGGCCAAACAGGTGAGATGTCAAAGGTGAAAACACACTCGCAGTGAAGCTGCTCAATGCTTCCAGAAGGTTTAAGCTCCTCACCGTTGTTCCCCCAGTGCGTGGTCTTCAACTGTTCTGACGGCCTGGACTACAAAGCCATGAGCAAGTTCTTCAAGGGCCTGGCTCAGTCAGGAGCCTGGGCCTGCTTCGACGAGTTCAACCGCATCGAGGCGAGTCTCAACTCAACTCACGACTGGGAAAAACAACAACAAAAACAACAGCAACAACAACAACACTTGTCTTCTCTCTGCTGGCTCGCCAGGTGGAGGTGCTGTCCGTGGTGGCCCAGCAGGTCCTCTGCATCCAGCAGGCCATCGCCAGGGACCTGAAGAAATTCCTGTTTGAGGGGACTGAGCTGTCGCTCAACCCCACCTGCAACGTCTTCATCACCATGAACCCCGGTTACGCCGGCAGGGCCGAGCTGCCCGACAACCTGAAGGTGCGTCTTCTCAATTCACGTCAACCGCCCCCGGCGTCTGAAGTGGGTGTTGACCTCTGTCTGCTCCGCCCCTGCTCTCCACCCCCCACCCCGACCCCCGACACATCCCCTCCACTCCCAGGCTCTGTTCCGCACCGTGGCCATGATGGTACCCGACTACTGTCTCATCGGGGAGATCTCCCTCTACTCCATGGGCTTCATCGAGTCTCGCAGGTATGTTCATATTTTTCCCCTCCGTGGTTCGGATATTCAAACATCTGCTCTATGGCACCCCCTACATACACTAAAAACACCCCTGCGGCTCCTACAAAGGTCATAGGTAGATGAACAACAACTCCCGTGTCTCATCAAGACCTCCAATCCAAACACTGTAACCCCTGATCTAAAATACACTGGAAGTGCACAGAATCAGCTGTTGCTTGAAATACATTACATTCTGTTATGTGTAATTTTTTTTAGTTTTTTTTAAAGCCACTCTGTTATAATAGCATTCATGTTTTTTTTCTATTTTTTCCAGACAATCGTAATATTACTAACTATATTCATGTTTATTTTTAATGACCAAACAAAAAATTTAAAGCCACATCTGCAATATAACAACCAGACGTCACGTCAACGTTTTTCTTTGGGAAGAATCTCGGGAGTTCACGTGGCTCCTTCATGAACACTTTAATGAATATACATGATTTTTTTTTTTAGCTTATTACATGGTAAGTGCCAGTAGATGAGATTTTTTGTTTTGTTTTAACTTAATGAATTAAATAAAAAAATGTAATAAAAAAACAAAAATGGTCTATGGGGCGTGGCCCCGCCCATCCCTGCTTGCAGGACAGTTAATACCGCTTTGTCAACAAAGGCTCTCAGTCATCCAGGTCATCTTAAAGTAGAATGGTTCCGTTGGGGAACTGGACTCATTCTTGCGACCTTGAAAACGTTTCCCCTGTCATCCGAAAGGCTTCTTCAGTTCTGAGAAAAGGTTGGAGAGTCCCAACAGTTTAAGCACCAGGAAGTCAAGAGTCAAGATTGCAAGAACAAGTCCAGCTGTCTCAATTTAACCCTTCTACATTATTTACGATTATTACTACTACCTCTCCACCCCCCACCACAGTCTGGCCCAGAAGATCGTGGCCACCTACCGACTGTGCTCGGAACAGCTCTCCTCCCAGCACCACTACGACTACGGCATGCGGGCGGTCAAGTCGGTGCTGACGGCGGCGGGCAACCTGAAGCTCAAGTACCCCGAGGAGGTGGAGAGCGTGCTGCTGCTGCGGGCGCTCATGGACGTCAACATGGCCAAGTTCCTGGCGCAGGATGTGCCGCTGTTCGAGGTGACCCCCTGACTCCGCCCCGCTCCACATCCTCCTCCTTCCCCTCCTCTTCCTCCTCCTCCTCGCCAGTCCCAACGACGGCTCATTCATTTCAGTTGAGCTGCTTTTGAATTTGCTTCTGTGTTATGTGGTCCCCATGGAGTGTGTGAGCAGTAATGTCACTTCCCATCATGCCTCTGTAACTCACATCATCAGAACACATCGGCCAAACAGAACTAGTTGAGACAGAGCACTTAGGAGGCCGTGATGGCGCTCTCAGGGGGAAAAAAATATTTTCTGGGGATTTTCTGGACTTTATATCCTATTTAATATTAAGATTTAAAGTCTGTGACTTAAAACAATAGAAAAATGTATTACAAAATAGAAAGATTTGTTATGAACTATGTCATTCAGCTCTGAAGCATCCTGTCAGTTCATTTATTTGTATTGTGGTCAATGGGAAAACTTTTTTTTTCTGATTTTTTTTCTTGCAATACCACGGGTGGCCACACTGTATTAAGTCCTTTTCATACATGCATGGTGTATCCACCAGGGAATTATCTCGGACCTGTTCCCCGGCGTGGTCCTCCCTAAGCCGGACTACGACCTGCTTCTCAAGGCCCTGAACGACAACATCGCCAAGATCAACCTGCAGCCCGTCCCCTGGTTCCTGGGGAAGATCATCCAGGTATCTTGACAGGAACATGTACTGATTGTGATGGAATTGATATGACTGTATTGAAAAAGGTTATTGATGGAATATTGAAGCCACTCACTTATATATGTAATTTATCATTTCAATCTGGTACCTTCCCTGACAAAATGAAAATAGCTAAGGTCATACCCTTGCACAAAGCGGGGAACAAACAATATTTTACAAACTACAGACCTGTCTCACTACTGTCACAATTTTCTAAGATTCTAGAGAAGCTCTTCAACAAAAGGCTGGACGCATTCATTGATAAATATAAGATACTTGCAGAAAGTCAATATGGGTTTAGGGCCAAAAGATCAACATCACTTGCCTTAATGGAACTAACCGAAGAAGTCTCTAATTGTATAGAACAGAAAAAACATGCACTTGGAATATTTATAGATTTAAAACAAAGCATTTGAGACAATAGATCATAACATTTCATCTCAAGGGATGTCCAAACATGAGGCAGTTAAAAAAGTTTTACATTTACATTTTTTTGGAGTATAGAGATAAATTTGCTTAGAATCCAGGCTGTCCAACTTGCTGTGTGTTATTATTATGACTATTATTGTTGTGTTGTTATTAATTATTATTTTCATCATTACACAATAGTCAATGTTATTAATTCAATCAGATTGGTTGTGTTTCTTTTTCTTTTTTTTCTCAGTATGAATGATTAATTAACTTGTCCTAATTGTTGCACGACTTTGCACTGATTTACTTTTTTTTTACCTGAGGGAAAGGGGGTGAGATTTAATAAGTTTTGCTTCATCTCACTCCTTTTCGGATATGCTATATGTGTCAAAATGATTTATTCTGATTATTATTTCTTTGGTGTTTGACACTATTTCTTTTGTTATTGTTGTTTTGACATTTTGTATAAATTGTTTTGTTGATGTGCACAGAAGCTATTCGAAATAAAAAATGAAATGAAGGAAGGAAACACCTGAGAGACACCTGTTGGGCTCGGGGGGGTGATGATGGTGGTGGTGATGATGATGTAGATGATGATGATGATGTCACTCACAGTAACATGATTGTTTCATGATGATGGTGTCACTCACAGCAACATGTGATTGGTTCATGATGATGATGTCACTCACAGTAACGTGTGACTGTTTCAGGTGTACGAGATGATGCTGGTGCGTCACGGCTTCATGATAGTCGGAGACCCTCTCGGAGGAAAGACCTCAGCCTACCAGGTTCTCGCCGGCGCTCTGCGAGACCTCTACAAAGGTTGGTGACTCCTCCCCCTCCCTCTCCTCTTCCTCCTCCTCTCCATTTGGGCCCTCCCCCCTTCCCATCCCTGTGTTCTCCGCCCGCCCGCCCGCCCACCCACAGAGAAGCTGATGGACGAGTACGCTGTGAGGTACTGCATCCTCAACCCCAAGGCCATCACCATGGGCCAGCTGTACGGCTGCTTCGACCCCGTCAGCCACGAGTGGTCGGACGGCGTGCTGGCCGTCTCCTACCGCAAGCAGGCGCTGTCCACATCGGACGACCGCCAATGGATCCTCTTTGACGGGCCCATCGATGCCGTCTGGATCGAGAACATGAACACTGTGCTCGACGACAACAAGAAGGTAAATCAAGACTGTTGTGTTTTTGTTCCACCTTTATTTACACATTTTTCACACTGAGAAAAATATGTCCAGCTTTTTCATTTATTAAATATTTGCTGGAGGCATTTTTAGTCTAAACCTTAACTCCCTCCTTAAGTTTTTTTAATTGAAACAAGTCTCAGGACCCACATTCTTTGTCCTTATTCTGAAGTTGCGACCCCAAATTTTTTCCACAGAAATGAAAACACTCTATAAATATATATACATTTTAAAGTCCTGGCTGCCCACAAAGCCGTGACCCAATCAAAACATCTCCACGACCCACTTTTGGATCAACCCACCAGTTGAGAAACGCTGCTTTAAATTTAGCATGGAAGGGTTTAAGCATTAGCTATGTTAATTAGCTATGCTAATGCTTAAAGCGTTGGCATTTTTTGTGCGTCCTCTTGCAGCTCTGCCTGATGAGCGGCGAGATCATCCAGATGAGCGCCAAGATGAGTCTGATCTTCGAGACGGCCGACCTGGAGCAGGCGTCTCCCGCCACCGTCAGCAGGTAGGGGGCGCACCCACCGCCTGGCTGCACCAATACCACAGAAATCAAACAGGATGCTGAGTTGTGTGTGTTTTTGCTATGTGTGTGTGTCTGTGCAGGTGTGGTATGATCTACATGGAGCCTCACCAGCTGGGCTGGTCGCCCCTCAGGGACTCCTACATCAACACGCTACCCGGGACTCTGGCCTCAGAACACAGGAGGTTGGTGAGTAGGGGAGGTGGAGGTCAGACCTGCAGTTGAGGGTTGTTGGTTTGGCTCCTCCCACCAAGGGTTTCCAATCTATTTTGTTGCTGTAGTTATTCTATGTCCATCTACATTGTTGCTCTAATAATTCATTCTATGTCACCTTGACCTCGGCAGATCATAGAGCTGTTTGATTGGCTGGTGCAGCCCTGCCTGATCTTTGTTGAGCGCGAGTGTCGCTTCACAGTCCCAACATCTCCCATCCACCTGGCCAAGAGCCTGATGAACCTGTACAGCTGCCTCCTGGGTCAGTGGGAGAACATCGATTCTTCTTCCTCTTCTTCTTCTTCTTCTTCTTCCCTTCATTCATGTTGTCCTCCCACTCCACCTCCCACAGACGAAATCGCTGCTTCGGGAGGGAAAGGCAAGTCGATGGCCAGCAAGCAGATCACCATGTGGCTGCAGGGCCTCTTCCTGTTTGCCGTGGTGTGGTCTCTGGGCGGCACCATCACTGGGGACAGCAGGAAGAAGTTTGACCTCTTTTACCGCTCGCTAATCAAGGGCGAGGACAAGGAGAACCCTCGGCCAGCCGGCGTCAAGCTCCAGAACAAGAACCTGTTCCCAGAGAAAGGTAGGAACTGATGGAGGTGGGGGAGGAGGAGGCGGCAGAGGAGGGGATGGAGTAGGATGAGGGGGGGAAGGAAAGTGGAGGAGGAGGAGGAGCAGGAGGAGGAGGGAGGTTTGACTTTAGTGCTGATTTTATCAACAATACTGGCGTGTCGGCTGTGCAGGCTCCGTCTACGACTACTACTTCCACAAGGATGGCAACGGACAGTGGAACTTCTGGACCGACTCCATCACCAAGGAGGAGAATGTCATCCCAGCAGGAGCCAAAGTGAGTATTTGTGCATGCGTGTGTGGGTGTGGGTGTTCACATCAGGGAGCCCAGAAATGGCTCCCGGGTTCCTACTGTTTTATGTGGCGTACTCATGGCCCATAGAGCAAGTCGCAGTCAGGTGACTTCCCATCATCCCTCTGTATCTCACAGAGGGCAGTCAGCCAATCAGAATGAGCTGAGACACAGCAGTGTAACTTGATCTGACTTCACGCTGGGAATAAACGGTTTTTAGGGGATTTTTGGGCCTTTATAAAAAAAATTTAAAAAGATTAAAAGCACCCGTTTAAAAATATACAATAGAAAGATTCATTATGTGGCCTATTTTGTATCGCCATCTATGGGGAAAATGCCCTTTGGGCCATGTGGGATTTTTAGCTGCAGTACCTCGAGTGACCACTTGGGAAAAACTTTGCCGCTCTGCAATACTGGCCGCCCGGTATCCAGTTCTTATTATTGATACATCCATGGTTGAAGTGTGGAGGCTGCCGTTGAATGTTAGCGGTGACTGGTTTGGTTGTCATTCCCCCTTGCCACCACTAGGTGTCAGACCTCATCATCCCCACCATGGAGACGGCGCGGCAGCTCTTCTTCCTGCGCACCTACCTGGCCCACGAGGTGCCCATGCTGTTCGTGGGTCCCACCGGCACGGGCAAGTCGGTCATCAACACCAGCTTCCTGGTCAAGCTGCCCAAGGAGCAGTACACGCCCAACTGCATCAACTTCTCGGCCCGCACCTCGGCCAATCAGACGCAGGACATCATCATGTCCAAGCTAGACCGCCGGAGGAAGGGCGTGTTCGGGCCACCAATGGGGAAGAAGTGCGTCGTCTATGTCGGTGAGTGAGACATAATGTTTTATACATATATATATATATATATATATATATATATATATATATATATATATATATATATATATATATATATATATATATATGTGTATGTGTATATATATATATATATATATATATATATATATATATATGTGTATATGTGTATGTGTATATATATATATGTATGTATATATATATATATATATATATATATATATATATATATATATATATATATATATATATATATATATATATATATATGTATATATATATATATATATATATATATATATATATATATATATATATATATATATATATATATATATATATATATATGTGTATATATATGTATATGTGTGTGTGTGTGTGTGTGTGTGTGTGTGTGTGTGTGCAGACGACCTGAACATGCCGGCCAAGGAGAAGTACGGCGCCCAGCCCCCCATCGAGCTGCTAAGGCAGTGGATTGACCATCGCCACTGGTACGACAAGAAGGACACCTCCAGGCTCAACATCGTGGACGTCCTGTTTCTCGCCGCCATGGGGCCCCCCGGTGGTGGGAAGAATGACATTACAGGTATGGTAGGAAGGAATAAAAAGATCTTTCCACAGTGTCAGAAGTGACGATCTCGGCTTTACGACGAGCGACTACCAACCGACTGATAGAAATGTGACAGGAAATGATGCAACAATCACCGCAGAGTAGATTAATAGATGGATATTGCAAAAGTTGTCTCAAGTGTTTTTTTATATGTGTTGTGACTGTTGGTGACCATTACCAGACTTTTAAACACTAGTAGCGTAAAATGGAAATTGCTAGTTGAAGTTCATAAACCACTGACCTCCAAATTCTCCCTGCAAAATAAGAATGCCAAGTTTGCCTTCTTTTGCTAAGCCTGGATTTGAGTCCAAATTCTCCTTTTTTCCCTCTTTTTTTGTTTTTTTTTCTCCACACACGAATGCAAGTATAATAATAAACGAAAAAGTTCATATTTTATTGCACAGTCTGCCAACATCAAACTCGACGTCTCACCAAAGTTTATGAGGATTCGCATCGCAGTGCTGCAATGCAACAATTGGTACAGTCTGTATTGGAGAAGGTCTAATGGAACGCTGTGAATCCCCAGGCCGCTTCACTCGCCACCTGAACGTCATCGCCATCGACTCGTTTGACAACGACACACTCACCAAGATCTTCTGCTCCATCACCGACTGGCACTTTGGCAGCGGCTTCGACGCGTCTTTCCCCAGGTAGCTCATCGGAACGCACCCACATCGTCACAGCCGCTGGCTGGTCGTGTTTCTGTTTTAATCCTGGATACAATGTTGCTGCTCAGGCTGGGCAGGATCATGGTGGACGCCACCATGGCCGTCTACAAGGACTCCATGGACGTTTTCCTCCCGACGCCGTCAAAGTCCCACTACATCTTCAACCTCCGAGACTTTGCCCGAGTCGTCAGCGGCGTTCTGCTGGTTCCAAACACACACATGCAGGCAGGACTGACCACCACATAGAAATTATTATCATCATTATTATTATTATTGTTATTATTATCACTCCTGCATGTCTTCTATATGTATTCACACACTATTTTAACCGCAGGACGGGGACAAACTTATCCGCCTGTGGATCCATGAGATCTACCGCGTCTTCTACGACCGACTCATCGACGACGTGGACAAGGTCAACTTCTTTGGCATCGTGAAAGACAGACTGACAGACTACTTTGATCGGAGCGTGGAATCGGTAAAAACAGCCGACTCGCATATCCTGGAGAGGAGCATGTGATGTGGAAATGTGCACATCGGCGCCATCTGCAGGACGTTAGAGTAGCTCCTCTTTTAGATGGATAAATAGAGAGATAGATAGATATATAGATCTCTAGGAGAAAGAAATATAGCAGCTTGACAAGGGCACAAGTGTAATTAGATAGATGGATTGAACTTTGTCTGTTTTCAGTAAAAAAAACAAATTTGTCTTTGACACAGCTTAAAAAGAAAACCACTCAAGCACATTCACACAGATAAAAATAATAAAGAGTAGGTTATGTTTTTGCCATTCAGAACAGTTATTGCAGAGGGGATGAATGATTTTTTTTGTAGATGTTTTTTCAGTCATGCAAAGTCATGCAAAGAGCTAAACTATTGTATAGAGAGCGATAACGTACAGAATGAAATAAAAATAGATATACAAATACCATAAAATTAAAAATGTTTATTTATTTGTGCTGGAGAAATCTTTTTTTTTTTTTTTTTTTTTTTGGTCCGGTGTTCCAGCTGCTGAGTCACCTCAGCCCCGGCGGCCAGGTGGAGGACGACACCATCCGCAGCCTGTTCTTCGGCGACTACTCCAAGCCCGACTCGGACGCCAAGGCCTACGACGAGATCACCGACCTGGCGGCGCTGCAGAAGGTGATGGAGTTCTACCTGGACGAGCACAACAGCACCAGCAAGGCGCCCATGCCGCTGGTCATGTTCAAGTTCGCCATCGAGCACGTGTCGCGCATCTGCCGCGTGCTGAAGCAGGACAAGGGCCACCTGCTGCTGGTGGGCATCGGCGGCTCGGGCCGCCAGAGCACCACCAAGCTGGCCACCTTCATCAACGACTACGTGCTCTTCATGATCGAGCTCACCAAGAACTACAGCACGTCGGACTGGCGCGACGACCTCAAGCGGCTGATGATCAAGGCGGGCATCGAGGGCCGCAGCCTGGTCTTCCTCTTCAACGACAGCCAGATCAAGGACGAGGCCATGCTGGAGGACATCAACATGCTGCTCAACACGGGCGACGTGCCCAACATGTTTGCGGCCGACGAGCGTGCCGAGATCATCGAGAAGATGCAGGGCATCGCCCGGGTGGAGGGCAAGAAGATCGACCCCACGCCGCTCTCGCTCTACAACTACTTCGTGGACCGTGTGAAGATCAACCTGCACATCGTGCTGGGTAGGCGCAGCCGCTGCTATTATTTTTGGCCGCCTGTTTTTACTTTTAGTTTTAGTCGAATCATTGCGTTAAGCTGTCGTTTTGTTTCTTTTTGGTTTTTTTTAGTTTTAATCGCATTCATTCTCTTTTTAGCCAAGTCAAGCCTTGGTCTAAGACTAAAAGTCTGAGCATTTTTAGTTGGGATGCACCGATACCGGGGTTCAGTACTCGGCTCGTACTCGTAAAATACGATACCACAACACAGATACCAGTTGTATGTTGATGTATATGACAATTTTGTTAAATTTGTGTTTGTGCTTCAGTGAAACTTCTAGAAAAACATGCAGAGGAATGTTGTGCAAATAACAGCACATCTGTAGAAATACAGTATATTAAAAAAACAAAAAAACAATCTATGTTTAATTGCCTTGTTACCGGTAATTACTTTGTGTCGGTATCAGTGAGTACTGGAAAGCAAGTACTTGTACTCCACTTGTTCTGTAAAAAAGTGGTATCGGTGCATCTCTAATTTTAGTCTTGTTTTTGTCAGAATTATCCTTGTTTACTTTCCATGACCAAATCTGATGACATTTTAGCGTAGTTTTAGTCATTCATTCATTCATTCATCTTCTATACCCGCTTATTCCTGTTCAGGGTCACGGGGGTCTGCTGGAGCCTATCCCAGCTGTCTTAGGGCGAAGGCAGGGTGACACCCTGGACAAGTCGCCAGTTCGTAGTTTTAGTCATCAAAGGAAATTGTATTTTAGTCTGTTTTTAGTCATGCACCTATTTAACTCAGTGAATCTAGTAAAAGTACTCTCTTTCTTTCTCTTCATAAATCGTTGACGTAGCTCCATCTCGTGAATCGAAGGAAGTGGCCGAGGACCTCGATAGTTTTTAATTTATTTTGTAAACCACATTTAGTCTCAGTTTTATTCATCAAAGATATTGCATTGCATATTCCGTCACAGTTTTCGTTGAAGAAAGCAACACTAGCGGCCAGTGCGTTGTTGGTCGGGCGTGTGTAACTTCAACTCCAGGGTCTCTCTTTGCCCCCCTCTGCCCGCCTGGCAGCCATGAGTCCCATTGGCGACGCCTTCAGGAACCGCCTGCGCATGTTCCCCTCCCTCATCAACTGCTGCACCATCGACTGGTTCCACGCCTGGCCCGAGGACGCCCTGGAGATGGTGGCCCACAAGTTCCTGGAGGACGTGGAGCTGGAGAGCGACGTCAGGACGGCGTATGTAACGACCGTCAAAACTGTCCGAGCCGCTTGTGGAAGATCTGCTCTTTTTTTTTTAACTTTCTCTGATTCCATCTCGCCAGGGTGGTGGACATGTGCAAGACCTTCCAGACCAGCGTAAAGGAAATGTCGGAGATGTACTACTCGCAGCTGAGAAGGCACAACTACGTCACACCCACCTCCTACCTGGAGCTCATCCTCACCTTCAAGACGCTGCTCAACCTCAAGAGGGACGAGGTGGATACGGCCCGCAACCGCTACATCGTGGGTCTCCAGAAACTGGAGTTTGCCACGTCTCAGGTTGGTAGATAGATAGACAGATACATAGATAAGTACTTTATTGATCCTGAAGGAAATTCAGTTTCTTAACTGCACAATCATTCATCAGCAAATCATTTGCCCACAATCATTAAAAATTGCATAGATAATAAAATAATAATTAGAATAAAGAAATTGAGGTAAAAAAGTGACAATAGCCAGTGGTGGTGAGGTTTTGTATGCATGTATGTAAAGTGCATGCATGTGTGTGGCCCTCAACTTCCTTCCCCAGTGTTGCGTGGCTCTCGGCAGGCAGGATCACCTGAGTTTGTCCATGACACAGAGCCACCCCTCCCCCACCTTCACACTTCACCTCTGACACTGGGCCCCGCCCACTCGCTGCCTCTTTGCAGGTGTCGGTGATGCAGGAAGAGCTGACGGCGATGCAGCCGGAGCTGATCCGCACGTCGGCCGAGACGGACCAGATGATGATCAAGATCGAGGGCGAGACGGTGGAGGTGGACGCCAAGAGGGCGCTGGTGTCGGCCGACGAGAAGGTGGCCAATGACGCAGCGGCGGCGGCTAAGGACATCAAGGTACCTCTTTGTGTGTGCGCCCGTGTGTGTGTGTGTGTATGTGTGTGTTGAGATCAGGTAGGGGGCGTCTGTGCAGAACTAACTGACACTCCTGCGCCTCCAGGACGACTGTGAGGGAGACCTGGCCGAGGCCATGCCCGCCCTGGAGGCGGCACTGTTGGCCCTCGACACTCTGAAGCCCTCGGACATCACCCTGGTCAAGTCCATGCAGAACCCGCCCGCGCTGGTCAAGCTGGTCATGGAGTCCATTTGCATCATGAAGGGCATCAAACCAGAGCGGAAGCCGGACCCTGGGGGCTCAGGTCAGGGGTCAGGGGGAAAACAGGATTTTTTTTGTTGTTGTTGTTGTTGTTTTTCTTCAGTTCTTGATTGAGAATTATATTTATTATCCTGGCTGACTCAAGCAAACACACATAAAAGAAAAACAAGAAAAGGAAAATAAAAATGACAAAATTGTAAACATATGGGAGTCTCTTTCAAAGCCATCCAGCCATATTCCTTCCTTTAACTTAGTCAAGTCCTGTATTTTGTCACTGATTAGTCATATGTACTGTCCATCTCGTACATCCCTTGTCGAACTGCTTCACCTGGGCTCAGGCGGCATGGTTATCTTTGGTTGGAATCTTCCCTGTTTCTTTGTAATGGTGTTTTTAGCAGCCGCTGGTAATACTTTTACCAGGTATCTGTCCTTCACAATTCATATTTTCTTCGCCTAGTTTATACAAATACATTACTGTACATGACATGGGAATCTTAAATGCACGTAT
This sequence comes from Thamnaconus septentrionalis, assembly GCA_009823395.1. Lineage (NCBI taxonomy): Eukaryota > Metazoa > Chordata > Actinopteri > Tetraodontiformes > Monacanthidae > Thamnaconus > Thamnaconus septentrionalis. The sequence continues at coordinate 30,029,011 of CM020502.1, read as the reverse complement.
TTTCAACAATGCATCGTGCTACATTTTCCAGAATTGTCATATTTTATCACATTCCCTAAAAAACGTGACTGATCCAAATTCGTTATTTCTTGTAATTACTGTCATTACTGTATAGTTTACTTTTTGTTGCATTGTTAATTAATTGTTTTAGTGCTGCAACAGTGCATTTTCCTAATTTGGGATCAATAAAGTACATCTCATCTATTTCATTCTGTTTTTGCAGGCAAGATGATCGAGGACTACTGGGGCCCCTCCAAGAAGCTCCTCAGCGACCTTAAGTTCCTGGACGGCCTCAAGTCCTACGACAAGGACAACATCCCGGCCGCCTCCATCAAGAAGATCCGGGACAAGTTCATCATCAACCCGGACTTCCACCCGTCGGTCATCAAGAACGTGTCATCGGCCTGCGAGGGCCTTTGCAAGTGGGTGCGCGCCATGGAGGTGTACGAGCGCGTGGCCAAGGTGGTGGCGCCCAAGAAGGAGCGGCTGAAGCAGGCCGAGGACGAGCTGGCGCTGCAGATGGGCACGCTGGCGGTGAAGCAGGCCGAGCTGAAAACGGTGGTGGACCGGCTGCAGAGCCTCAACGACGAGCTGGCCGGTATGATCGAGAAGAAGCAGGGCCTGGAGTACAGCATCGAGCTCTGCTCCCAGAAGCTGATCCGGGCCGAGAAGCTGATCGGGGGGCTGGGCGGCGAGAAGGACCGGTGGACGGTGTCGGCCGCCCAACTGGGCGTCAGGTAGGTGGGTGGTGAGGAGGTGGTGGAGGAGGAGGAGGAGGAGGAGCTATTAGACCAGACCTGGGCAAAGTACGGCCCGCTGTGTGTCCCTGTCCGGCCCGTGTGAGGCCAGTGATAAATTACGCGATCTACTGGTCGATCGCGAAGGTAGTTGGGCTCAGAGAGAGACAGAGTCGCAAAGATACTTCCACGGGTAGAGTGTAGCTCTGATTGCCCTTCATGTGACTCCTCTTCCTCCTCCTCCTCCTCCTACTCCTCCTCCAGGTACACCAACCTGACGGGCGACATCCTGCTCTCCTCGGGCACCGTGTCCTACCTGGGGGCCTTCACGGTGGACTACCGCACCGACTGCCAGAGGGAGTGGCACGTGCTGTGCCAGGAGAAGGAGATCCCCTGCTCGGAGGACTTTACCCTGACCAGCACACTGGGCAACCAGGTGGCCATCCGGGCGTGGCAGATCGCTGGCCTGCCCGTGGACTCCTTCTCCACCGACAACGGCATCATCGTGTTCAACTCGCGGCGCTGGCCGCTGATGATCGACCCGCAGGGCCAGGCCAACAAGTGGATCAAGAACATGGAGAAGGACAACAGCCTGGCCATCATCAAGCTCTCGGACGGCAACTACGTGCGCATCCTGGAGAACTGCCTGCAGATGGGCACGCCGGTGCTCCTGGAGAATGTGGGTGAGGACCTGGACCCGGTGCTGGAGCCGGTGCTGCTGAAGCAGACCTTCAGGCAGCAGGGCGTGGAGTACATCAAGCTGGGCGAGAACGTGGTGGAGTACTGCAAGGACTTCCTCTTCTACATGACCACAGGGCTGAGGAACCCGCACTACCTGCCAGAGGTTGCCGTCAAGGTGTGCCTGCTCAACTTCATGATCACGCCGCAGGGCCTGCAAGACCAGCTGCTGGGCCTGGTGGCGGCCAAGGAGAAGCCCGAGCTGGAGGAGAAGAAGAACCAGCTCATCATCGAGAGCGCCGCCAACAACAAGCAGCTGAAGGAGATCGAGGACAAGATCCTGCAGGTGCTCTCCTCGTCCGAGGGCAACATCCTGGAGGACGAGACGGCCATCAAGGTGCTCTCCTCCTCCAAGGTGCTTTCGGAGGAGATCTCGGAGAAGCAGAAGATCGCCAGCGTCACCGAGAAGGAGATTGACGACACGCGCATGGGCTACCGGCCCGTGGCCGAGCACTCGTCCATCCTCTTCTTCTGCATCTCGGAGCTGGCCAACATCGAGCCCATGTACCAGTACTCGCTCACCTGGTTCATCAACCTCTACCTGTGCTCCATCGCCGACAGCGTCAAGAGCGAGCAGGTGGACGAGCGCATCGACAACATCGTGGCGCACTTCACACTCAGCATCTACAACAACGTGTGCCGCTCGCTCTTCGAGAAGGACAAGCTGCTCTTCTCGCTGCTGCTCACCGTGGGCATCATGCAGGGCAAAGGTCGCGTGGACGACCAGGTGTGGCGCTTCCTGCTGACGGGCGGCATAGCCCTGGACAACCCGTACGCCAACCCGGCGCCCGCCTGGCTCTCGGACAAGTCGTGGTCAGAGATCGTGAGGGCCTCCAAGCTGCCCAACCTGGTGGGCCTCTACGTCCACGTGCAGGACAACGTGGCGTCGTGGAAAAGCCTGTACGACTCGGGGAAGCCGCACAAGGTGCCGCTGCCCGACCGCTGGGGCCAGCTGACCGGGATGGACCGGCTGGTGGTGATCCGCTGTTTCCGCTCGGACAAGCTGGTGCCGGCCGTGCAAGACTTCATCGTGGACAACATGGGCCAGGCCTACGTGGAGCCGCCCAACTTCGACCTGGGCGGCAGCTACAAGGACTCCAACTGCTGCTCGCCGCTCATCTTTGTGCTGTCGCCGGGCTCCGACCCCACCGCAGGTTGGTGGAAGCCCACTCATTCCTTGGTTCCGACCTTAGCCCTGACCTTGACCTTGACCCTTTCCATTCATTTCATTTTTATTTCAGTCAAGTGTAAAAGAAAACGTTTCCCAGAATCTTGAATTGAAAAGAAGCAGAATTAAGAATAATCCTATTTATTTTGTCCCTTTTTACCGCAAGAAAATTTAATGAAAAAAACAAATTAAATTAAAAAAAAAGTAAAATAACAGAAAAATAAATTTGGCTGCGAACCAAGACAGAGTTACAATTTGTTTTTTTTACCATTCATACAATTACACAAACATAACCAGCATCTTTTCATTGTGTTTCCGTAACAAACTGACCTTAGTGGTTCTTTTAATATGTAATGTTTGATTCTTTGTTCACATTGTTCCATAAACTGATTCCTTTGACAGAAACACGTCCTTCAATCAGTTTAGTCCTAAATCTCAGTTTTTTCAGGTTATACTGGCCCTTGCTTTCTCGTTTTTTCAAATCTTTTCTGAATGACGATTGGCAAAGTTTTTTGCGAGTGAATCAAAATTGTTTTTGACCTATGACCTTCGTGTAATCTATATGTGATTTCCAGGCCTGCTGAAGTTTGCTGACGACCTGGAGATGGGGGGCAGCAAGACGCAGACCATCTCCCTGGGACAGGGCCAGGGGCCCATCGCCGCCCGGATGATCGACAAGGCCATCGAGGAAGGCACCTGGGTGGTGCTGCAGAACTGCCACCTGGCCACCAGTTGGATGCCGGCGCTGGAGATGATCTGCGAGGAGACCATCGTCCCGGAGAACACCCACCCCAGCTTCAGGTAGGACCTTGAAGGAGCACCAGACCACAGAGAAAAGAACTGAGGAGGTGTGAGGTGGTGAAGAAGGTTCTCGTCTCCTCCTCCATCCCACCAGGCTGTGGCTGACCAGCTACCCTTCGGACAAGTTCCCCGTCAGCATCCTGCAGAACGGCCTGAAGATGACCAACGAGCCTCCCAAGGGGCTGCGGGCCAACCTGCTGAGCTCCTACCTGAGCCACCCCATCTCCGACCCCGCCTTCTTCTACAGCTCCGGCAAGCAGTCCATCTGGCAGAAGCTGCTCTTTGGCCTCACCTTCTTCCACGCGCTCGTGCAGGAGAGGAGGAACTTTGGACCTCTGGGTAGGAGCGACCGCCTTCTTCAAACCATCTATGAATTTTGACTTTTGACACATGTCCTTGAGGCGTCTCGTTGTCGTGTGTCTCTCAGGTTGGAACATCCCTTACGAGTTCAACGAGTCGGACCTGAGGATCAGCGTCCGGCAGATCCAGATGTTCCTGGACGAGTATGAGGAGGTTCCTCTGGAGGCTCTCACATACCTGACAGGTAGCTGGACTGCTGTGTAACGATGGAAGCAGCAGCAGCAGTAGTTTTAAAATCTCCTTCCATCCATCCTGTCACATAACACATACAGTCCAGAAAGGACGTCACAAAGGGTGATAACAGCAACATGTAGTGCAAAAAAGAAAAAAAAAAAAAATGAATTAAAAAGAAAAAGAGAAATAAAATAAATTAGTAAGAAAAGAAGGAAAGGAAAAATCAACTTTTATTTTTTTTTTAGTGCAGTTGTACAGCCTGATGACTGAAATGTTTGTATTTGATTGCTCCCTCCCCACCACCACCACCTCCATCCGGCACCCTTAGGCGAGTGCAACTACGGCGGCAGGGTGACAGATGACAAGGACCGGCGGCTGCTGCTGTCGCTGCTCTCCGTCTTCTACAACTGGGAGCTGATCCAGCAGGAGGAGTACCAGCTGTGTGAGGGGGACATGTACTACGTCCCAGCTCATGGGCCGTACAAGGTAAGGGAGGGGGGCGTGGGTGGTGGAGCTCTTCTCCCGCTGGTGGTCCGACTCACTGACTGTGTGATAATAATAATAATACATTTTATTTGTACGGCACCTTTCATGGCACTCAAGGTCGCCTGACAGTAAAATAAATACAAAAAACACAGCAGAAAACATCACATATTAAAATTGTAAAAAACAAGTTCAACAGATCATATTAAAAATATTAAAAATAGCAAGACACCACTACATGCTACACTCATGCTCCAATCACTGCTCAGCTCCGGTATGGCCTGCACATCCAAGAACATGCAATCTTTCGATTTCAAAACGAACTGGGACCTCCAGGTGGCGCCACTGACCATGACACTGCTCACCATGACTCCACCCATCTTCCTACACAGTGTGTGGTGTGACTGCACTGAGTCAAGTCGTGTTGTTTCATCGCCGTCGTCACTTCCTGTCTCCCGCAGGTCTACGTGGAATACATCCGGGGTCTCCCCATCTGCTCGGACCCCTGCGTGTTCGGCCTGCACAGCAACGCTGACATCACCAAGGACAACCAGGAGACCAACCAGCTGCTGGAGGGCGTCCTGCTCACCCTCCCCCGGCAGTCGGGGGGCGGGGCCAAGTCTCCGCAGGTGGGCACGTCAGCTTTTTTTCCTTTTTTCCTCCCTTTTTGGATCCCCCGCCAGCTCAACAAGCATTCAGCGCTAACGCTAACGCTAACGTGTGTCTGCTGCCACGCAGGCGGTGGTGGACGAGCTGGCCGAGGACATCCTGTCCAAGCTGCCCGCGGACTTTGACACGATGGCCGTGATAGAGAAGTACCCCGTCATGTACGAGGAGTCCATGAACACCGTGCTGAGGCAGGAGATCATCCGCTTCAACCGGTAAACTACAAGCAGCAGCAGCAGCAGTAGTAGTAGTAGTAGTAGTAGTAGTAGTAGCATTTGCATTAGTAGCAACAGCAACAACCGTAGCAGTAGTAGTAATAGTAGCAGCAGCAGCAGCAGTAGTAGTAGTAGTAGTAGCATTCGCATTGGTGGCGGCAGCGGTGGCGGTGGTAGTAATGGTGGTGGCGGCAGCAGCGGTGGCAGCAGCAGTGGTAGTGGTGGGTAATGGTGGCGGCGGCGGTGCTGGTGGTGGTGGTGGTGGTGGTGGCGGCAGCGGCAGCAGCAGTAGTAGTGGTGGTGGTGGTGGTGGTGGCAGCATGGTGGGTGGCAGCAGCGGCGGCGGTGGCAGTGGTGGTAATGGTGGTAACGGCGGCGGTGGCGGTGGCGGTGGTGGTGGTGGTGGGTAATGGTGGTGGCAGCGGCGGCGGTGGTGGTGGCAGTAATGGTGGTGGCATTGGCGTTGGTGGCAGCGGCAGCGGTGGCAGTGGTGGTAGTGGTGGTGGCGGGGCAGCAGCAGCAGCAGTGGTGGTGGTAATAGTGGTAACAGCAGCGGCAGCAGCGGTGGTAGTAGTAGTGGTGGTAGTATGGCAGCAGTAGCGGTGGCAGCAGTGGTGGTGGTGGGTTAGTAGTAGCAGCAGCAGTGGTTGCAGCAGCAGCAGCAGTAGCAGTAGTAGTAGTAGTAATAGTGGCAGCAGCAGCAGTAGTAGTAGTAGTGGCAGCAGCAGCAGTAGCAGTAGTAGTAATAGTAGTAACAGCAGCAGTAGCAGTAGTAGTAGTAGTAGTAGTAGTAGTAGTAGCAGCATTCGCATGAGTAGCAGCAGCAGCAGTAGTAGCAGTAGTAGTAATAGTGGCAGCAGCAGTAGTAGCAGTAGTAGTAATAGTGGCAGCAGCAGTAGTAGCAGTTGCAGCAGCAGCTCCGACACCCAGGTGAGGCAGGAGTACCTTCACGCTGAAGCTCCTCCTCTCTCCCTCGCTCCCCAGACTTACCCATGTGGTCCGCGCCAGCCTGGTCAACATCCGCAAGGCCCTGAAGGGCCAGATCGTCATGTCGGCCGAGCTGGAGGACGTCTTCAACAGCATGCAGGTGGGCAAGGTTCCCGCCATGTGGTCCTCCAAGTCCTACCCGTCCCTCAAGCCGCTGGGCAGCTACGTGTCCGACCTGCTTGCCAGGCTGCACTTCCTGCAGGTGAGAGGAGGAGGAGAGTCCGAGAGAAGAGCAGATTGTTTCCAGTGTGTTTTTGTTGTTTTGTTTTCTTTCTGAACTGAGGCGTGTGATTGGCTGTTTCCGCAGGACTGGATCGACCGCGGCCCCCCCACAGTCTTCTGGGTCTCTGGCTTCTTCTTCACCCAGTCGTTCCTCACCGGGGTGGCCCAGAACTTTGCCAGGAAGTACACCATCCCCATCGACTTCATCGGCTTCGAGTTCGAGGTATCGTCTCCTCTTGTGGTCTGGACCTGTGGTTCTCAACCTTTATGGGGGAAGCCCTGCGGTATTTAGCTCTTTATTGAAATGGCTCTTAAAACGCTGGGAAAAATGGATGAAATACAGCTATTTTATGACTTACAAATAATTAATATAATTTCTTCAAGTTGGGCAGGGCCAGATTAGATAGCTTAACAGGCCGCAATGTGGCCCCCGGGCCGTAGTTTGCCCGTGCCTGGTCTAGATCATAGCCGACCGTCTGACAGGCTGAGCGGAGGTTTAAAGGCACGAGTGTGACCTCCAGGTCACCAAGGAGGAGACCCACATGGAGGAGAAGCCGGAGGACGGCGCCTACGTCAAGGGCCTGTTCATCGAGGGCGCCAGCTGGGACCGCCAGAACATGGTCATCGGGGAGTCGCTGCCCAAGATCCTCTTCGACTTCCTGCCCATCATCCTGCTGCGGCCCGGCGAGATGTCCAACTTCCTGCACCAGGACATCTACGTGTGTCCCGTGTACAAGACCAGCGCCCGGCGGGGGACGCTGTCCACCACGGGACACTCCACCAACTACGTCCTGTCCATCGAGCTGCCCTCCGACCGCCCGCAGAAGCACTGGGTCAACCGCGGCGTGGCCTGCCTCTGCCAGCTGGACGACTAGAAGGCGGGGGCCAGCGGCGACGGGTGAGACTTGCTGGAAATAGATTTGCTTTTGCTTTATTTTTTCCCCCCTTTAAGAACGTCTACAGCCTCCTTGTTCTGTGGTGTTTTCATTTAGGATGCGGTGGCAGCGATGAAATCCTGACACTTGGAGTTTCTCCACCCTCATTCATCAGGAATTAAGTTGGAACTAATTTTTTTATACAAGTTTTTATTTTAAATTTCCCCTTAGCTATAAACATATATATATATATATATGTATATTTACATACACATTTATACATATACATATATATATTAAATGCACTAGGTTGCAGCACATGTAAACTGGTGTTAGTCAGGGTTTTGTTTGTTTGTTTTTTAGATGGGACTCTGGGATCAGCAACCCACCAAAAACATCAGTCGCTTCTCCCATCAAAAGTTTTGTATTTTATTTCATCCAAAAAAAAATAAAGCAAATGTCTGTCCTTCATTGTTCTTCTGCTGGCTGCACTTTTTCATTTTCACCTTTGTGATTTGCCTCAAACGACGTCCATACGTCCATTGAAGTCAGCGAGCACACTAGCGAAATGTCAACGCAAGCATGGAGGCTGTAAACAGAGGGCTAATTTTTTTGGGTGGGGGGCATTTATTGATAGATTATTGAATCATCATCATCATCAGTTTGGATGGATAAACGCCTGAGAAGAAGAAGAAGGGGAGGGAAAAGGGGTGGGGGCTATGGGACCGGACCTGCCCGCTGTGTTTTCTCAATGGGCCACTAGGTGGCAGCAAAGACTAAGCAGCGTGGCTCAAGGTGGCTCAAGAGAGACATTCACAAGAAGAGAGGAGGAGGAGGAGGAGGAGGAGGAAGAAGAGATGATTTTTCCTCCAGGCGCTTCTAACTCACCCTGCTGCAACCCTGCAGCAGCCGTGAGAGCGCCACCCTCTGCTTGACAGCCGCCGTGACGGCCAGCAGACACCTTCCACTCGCCCCTGTCTCACCCCTGTCTCACCCCTGTGCCCCCCCCCGCCGACAGCTGATGTAACCTCGACACCGCCTCTGTCTGCATCCTGTGTGCAGGCGTTAGACTCGTGCTGGTGTGTGTGTGTGTGTGTGTGTGTGTGTGTGTGTGTTTGAGAGAGAGAGAGTGAGGGAGACCTGCCACTCCTCTCTGATGCCCCCCCCCCACCACCACCCCCACCACCACCTAACCCAGGGGGGGCGTCGCCCTGCAACACTAAATCTCTCTGTATTATAAAACACAGCTGTGACAGCTGCTGCCGGCGTCACCGCTGACCTTATGTGTGTGTGTGTGTGTGTATGTGTGTGTGTGCGTGCAGCTGGGTGTGTTTTTTTATTTTTTATATATATATCCTGCGTGGCCTCTTAAAATTACAGTGGGTCACCTTCTCTTCTCTGGTGTTCACGCTGGCATTCTAATAAAAAAAAACTACAAGTCCCATTAGGGAGATGACACCATGTGTGCAGCCTGTTAAATCGCAGATCTGCTGCTCTGCCGCTGCTGCTGCTGCTGCTGCTGCTGCTGCTGCTGCTGCTGCTGCTGCTGCTGCTGCTGCTGCTGCTGCTGCAGAGGTCATTGCCGGCTGGAACCTCCACATATTTTCTCCTTTAAATCTTAAATCAAACCCTTGAATGGAAGGAAGGATGGACCCCATCCATTCCTCACCTACCACCCTCCCCTGCTCTGATTGGCCTAGGCGCTGCTGGTAAACTGGCGTGTTCGGGGGGGGGGGCACTTTTGACCCGCCTTGTCTTTAGCAAGTGACTTGTGTTTTTCGGGGAAGGTGGAGGAGGAGAGTAAAGTCATCTGTTTTATTTGGCGTTTCCCCTTGAGTGAGTGAGAGAGAGAGAGGGTGAGTGAGTGTGAGAGAGAGAGAGAGAGAGAGAGAGAGAGAGAGAGAGAGAGAGAGAGAGAGAGAGAGAGAGAGTGAGAGAGAGAGAGAGAGAGAGAGTGAGTGAGAGAGAGAGAGAGAGAGAGAGAGAGAGAGAGAGAGAGAGAGAGAGGGTGAGTGGTGAGAGAGAGAGAGAGAGAGAGAGAGAGAGAGAGAGAGAGAGACCACCGCCTTGGCACTCGTCCCTAAGCAATGAATCAGTTCTACCCGCCTCCACCCCTCCGCCCACCCCCACCCTTGAACGCTTGGGCCAAGTCCAAGACCTTGGATTCAATTAATCTGAACAAAGACGGCTGATGGAGCGTCTGCAGCCTGCAGGCTCCAGAAAACAACACCAGGATCGAGGATTTAAAAACTAAAACCCTTTTAATTTACACAATCTGTGCATTGGTATTGATTGATGTTGCTTGTCTTTCCGGGGTAGTCCTTGTTTCAATGTAGACCGTATTAGTTTGTTTTGGGGTTTTTTTCACCCGTCCCTTATCTGGCATGAATTAAAAAGCTTTGTGCCTCAAGTTTAATTTTTGTGTGTGTTCGTGATTCCTTTTGACATGTTTTTATGAAAAAATAACTTTTTTTTAATGACTTGTTACTTAATTTCATTGCATAACTAGAATGTTTTGCAGGTTAATTGTCACAACCTTACAGGTTATCCTCATTACACGTCATGGGCTCCAGGTAGGTGCTTGAAGTATTGTCATTAATTATGAATGAAGCTGATCATCAGGTGGTTGATAACTGGAATAGCTTCTGTTGGTAATGATGTAATAATAAAATATTATTATTATATACTTGATTTATTATTATTACTATTATTATTATTATTTTAATAATAATAATAATAATAATAATAATAATAATAATAATAATAATAATAATTTATTATATTTTGTGAGTCGACAGCACAATGACTCCTCCATCGGCAGCGGAACCGGAACAGTGGTGACGACAGCTGGTCGAACCCACGGTGTGGGTCCTCCTGTCACCGTGAGGAGACGCGCTGGAGTCGCGGAGGAGGAGGAGGAGGAGGAGGAGGAGGAGAAGACGGTGACTTAAGCGGCTGTTTCCTGGCCGCAAGTGCGCGCCAGCTGTAGCCGAGAGAGGAGTCCGGTCGGCGGCGGCAGGGTTTGGAAGGCGCGTCGCTGCGTTTCACCGTTCTGCGTGACCGCGTGTGTGGTAGAGAGAGAGAGAGAGAGAGAGAAAAGGGAAGTTCTTCTGACGCTTCCAGCAGACGATGGCGCGTACGCGTGCAGCGCCGCTGCGTTGTTCGGAGCGCCGCCGCCGCCGCTGCCTCCACCACCACCTCCATCTGCACATCCTCCTCCACCTCCGCTGCTCCTCCCTGGAGAACTGAGGAACTCTGCCTCGCGAGGTGTCACAATGGCTGAGAACAGGAGCTGTCGGAAGCCCTGCTCCTCCTCCTCCTCTTCCTCCTCCACAACCTCCTCCACGTCTTCTACCTCCTCCTCCTCCTCCTCTGCTCCCAGCCTGGAGGCGCACCGAGCGGCGGAGCCGCCGTTGTCCAACGGCAAGTGCGGCGCGTCCGAGCCGGCCAGGAGGCTCCAGAAGGAGGGCAGCGGCGAGTGGGAGAGTCCGGAGCCACCCGCCGCCGCCAGCAGAGCCTTCCCGCGGAGGAGCAGCCTCATCAAGGTGTGTGTGTGTGTGTGTGTGTGTGTGTGTGTGTGTGCACTGCAAACTGTTGCTGCTCTGTTAATAATGAGCCTCTGGCAGTCAAGCGTGTGTAAATCCCACCTACAGGTGTGACCGGAAGTTGTTTACCTGAGTCTAAATGACAGGCGGTCAGATGGCACGCTAGGATATGTGGATGGTGTGATTGGCGTGATTATGAATTAACGCGCGCCTCCGCTGAGCTGCTCATCATCATCAGCCTGCTGCAGTGTAATACGCAGCCGGTCCATCTGTGACCGGTGGTGAGATCGTTGCGCGCTTTCAGCTCCTCACTGAAACATGGCATCGTCGTCCTGATTGATTTGACTCGGCAAGTGGAACTTATTCAGTGGCGCCCCTTGCTGGCTGATCAGGGGGGTCGTGTGAGTTTCACCCACAGCCAATTAATGCCTGCGTCCACTGGGATGCAGACCTGCGGCCCGACCTGCTGGGTGGTCCGGGTTCTGCTGTGGTCTCCTCCTATTGGAGGAGTGTGTTGGATTTGTTTCATGTGTGCGTCCCAGATTTTAAGACCCAAGTGGGAAACGTTGGACGCTCAGATTTGTTGTTTGTTCCTGCCAGAGACGCCCCCCCCGGCCCCCCCGGGGACCTCTTGACTTTTACTGGGCTATAAGGCCGCTGATTGGTTGGTTAATGCTGAGATAAAATGCTGGGATCGTAGCTCGCCGGACGGATGTGTTGAAACTTGAAATTTCACTGCTGGTTTGAAACTTTGAGGTCTGTTGTGAAAAAAATGACTCCTGGTTGGCGCCGGGGAGGGAAGGGCGGGGGGGGTTTGGGGTCTCGTATCGAAGTGTCTTCGAACCTCGGGCCCCTCCCCCTCCCTCGCTCCATCCTCACTCTGATTGGCTGCACAGGAAGTCAGAGAGCCGGTTGGCCAGTTTCCCAATAGAGCTCGTGTTGCAATGTTGTGACAAAGTCGAGAGCCGTTGATGCCAACACGGCCATGGGCCTTTCACCACACACACACACACACACACTCTAAAGTGAAAAGTGACAAAAGCTTTTTCATAAAACATAATACTTTAATACTGATGCAATATTATATGTTGTAGATTTATTTTTTTTTACTCCCCACTATTTCGACCTGCCGGCTCACCTCACCTGAGTCTAGCGCCATCTAGCGGAAGGCTAGCAGGACATGTTGGAGTTGTTTCCTCATTTCCTCACAGTCGGCAGACACCGTCCACACGGATCCATTTCCCTGATCTGTGTGACCGGCGGCCAATCAGACGAGGCCTTAGTGCCCCAGTTGACCAGCTATTGGCCGATGCTGCTGATCCACCGTCGTCGTTCTGACAGTTTGATTTCTGCAACATTTGTTACGAGAAATTTGCGTTGCACAACTTGTGTGTTTGACTCGCTGCTTGTGTCAATTATTTTTTTTCTTTTCTTTTGCTGCATCACTTTTCCTTCACTCCACTGCCGCCGATCAGAACGCTGAGGTCACAGCGGCAGCAGCAGTGACGGAGGCGATGGAGCTGCCCAGGGATGTGGTGGCCGACTGGCTGCTGGAATGCAGCCGGAGAAGAAACCAGAAACATGACATTCCAGCTGGTGTGTGTGTGTGTGTGTGTGTGTGTGTGTGTGTGTGTGTGTGTGTGTGTGTGTGTGTGTGTGTGTGTGAGAGAGTCCAAATCAAGTGTGTATCTTAGGGTGGATAACCATCAACTGACCTCCTCCGCCCCCGCCTGCCTCAGAAACACAAACACACACACACACACACACACACACACACACTTATAAAACACAGCCCAGGTTCAACTTCGCTCGTAGCTCCTGAGCCGCTAACACACACACTTCAAGATTTGTGTCCATGTTTGTCTAATCTGAGCTCTGGCAAGGATGCATTTCCATAAAACTCTCCTTTTAACGTTTCCTCTTCTTTCCTTTTTTCTTTTGCTAAATTATTTTTTAAAAAAAATTTGGGACGGTGACTCAAGTCAATGTTTGAATGTCACTCTGATGTTGACATCGCCACCAACACTGTCTCACGTCAAGATCCGTTTTGTTCAAAAGCAGGGGGGACAGTTTTTGAAGTCGTGCTAAGCTAACCTGCTAACACTGCTGCAGCACCAGCAGTCATTGAAGAGTCTCATCGTCTGTTTGGATTCCTGACGAGCCAATGTCTGATGCACGCGTGTGTGTGTGTGTGTGTGTGTGTGTGTGTGTGTGTGTGTGTGTGTGTGTGTGTGTGTGAGTGAGTGAGAAAGAGAAGCGTTAGCATCAGCTGGTTGGTCTGTTTGAGTCTGTGCGGCCGTGAGCACCCCCTGCTGTTCCAATCAGCACCTTTATCCTTGCCTTGCACACACACACACACACACACACACACACACACACACACACACACACACACACACACACACACACACACTGACTTCAGCTGCGTCCGTCTGCTGAAGCTTCAACCTTTTGGCTGGTTTCGCTTTGTGTGTTTGCGGCTTGAGTGTGTTGCTCAGAAATCACACACACACACACACACACACACACACACACACACACACACACACACACACACACACACGATCTTCACCAGTGTTTTCCAGTCACATCTCGCCACACGCAGCTTCTTCCCGTCAGTGCTGTTTGCCGTCGCCGCTGCTTCCTGTTGGCCTTTGACCTCCACACTCCGCCGCTGTGAGCTAGCGGGCTGCTTCGGGGGGCCACACCCCACCGCAAAAACCCCACCCAGAGGTGGGAGGAGGTGCGAAAACTGTTCAGAGGTGACAGCGTTCTTGATTCACAACTTTTGTCTGAAGCAGTTTTAAAGGTTTCTCTTTTTTTTCTTTCACCGTTTTTTTTTTTTTTTTTTTTCCTTGTCATTTGCAGCTGAACTTTCAGACGACACGTCGGCGCCTCCTTCTCATGGCGGCCAGATGTTTGTTTACTTTGTTTTTTTTTTCTTCTAATGCGTCTTCTGCTGCAGGAATTTCCTCCGGTGGCCTCATCTGATCAGATAAGAGCGAGGGGGAAAAAAAAAAAGGCCTGATCAGTTGAGCTGGATCAGCTGATCCAGAAGGTCAGCTGATCTCGACCTGCTGCAGGCTGGCAGGAGAGTCTGGGCCCGTTTTTTAACCTTTAACTGGAGCGTGTCCAATTCCGGCTCTGGTGCAAAAGGGTGGCGCTGTTCCCTCTGTCTCATGACTATCGCAAACGCTTTTTTTTTTTCTTTCTTCTAATAGTCGATCTGTTAGACCAGGCCTGGGCAAACGTTTTGGCTGGTGGGGCCACAATGGGTTCTGTCAGTTAAGAATGAACCAAGGCAAAGTTCCAACGAAATCTGTGTCTTCTGAAGCCCCACGGTATTTAGCTCTTTATTCAAATGACTCTCAAAACACTGAAAAAACGGACGAAATGCAGCTATTTTTTATTAATATCATTCCTTCAAGTTCGGCGGGCCGGATTAAAACTTCAAGGGTTGATGGGCCGCATCTGGCCCCCCGGGCCATAGTTTGCCCACGTCTGCGTTAGACTATTATAACCAACCTTTTTCAACCTTTTTTGAACCCACTCAGCTCACTTTTTGACATCCTAACATCCTGACATCCTGGCGGGAAAACAGCCTCGCATTCCTTTGAAAGCACAGTCGCTCCACATTGGAATGTTAATATTGTGATTTTGTTTAAACCAATTTAGTGGTATTGGATCATTTTTCACGGCACACCTGACATTGTCTCATGGCACGCTCATGGTTGAAAAACACTGGATTAGATCACATGATCGCGTCTCCTCTTCAGTCTGTCAGACTTCCTTCACTGGAAACTGGCTTAGCGGCTGTTAGCGCGCTAGCTATCGCTAGCGTTGAAGCTAAAGCGCCTCCGAAGCGGACCAACGGTGGCGGTCGTCGAGTTGAGACGAGGTCGTCGTTCGGAACTGATTTGACCGTCCCCGTCTGCGCTTATTGTTGCTCCGGCAGACAGCGTGGTGTTGTGTTGTTGTGTTGTTGTTGTCGTTGACATGACGCAGAATGGCCGTCGGGGCCTGTAAGCCGTTAGCCGCTGCATAAAATACTGG
This sequence comes from Thamnaconus septentrionalis, assembly GCA_009823395.1. Taxonomy (NCBI): domain Eukaryota; kingdom Metazoa; phylum Chordata; class Actinopteri; order Tetraodontiformes; family Monacanthidae; genus Thamnaconus; species Thamnaconus septentrionalis. Next base: position 30,013,987 of record CM020502.1, on the reverse strand, counting down.
ACGTTCTCCTCTCCATGCATCATTTCACGGAATCGTCCTTTAGCCGGCCTCCTGCTGGTGCCTGCTGGTTCTGCTTCTGAGCTGCGAGTCGCTGCTGCTGCTGCTGCTGCTGCTGCTGCTGCTGCTGCTGCTGCTGCGGCACCGTTAATCATCAGTCCGCCGCCAAATGACCACACACACACACACACACACACGCACAAAACCATTTTTCTTCCTCTGATTATTATTTTTCCCTCCATCTGTCTTAATTAGCCCATGTGCCTCAGAATGACCCACATCTTCATTTTTTTTTTTTTAACGCTGACTTGCAGATGTTGTGATTTTCTGGGAGGGGGGTGGGGCTAAGGAGTTGCCACCCGTGGAAGCAAGCTAATGAGCTGGGGAAGGCCGGGAAGGCCACGCCTGCAGGGGGAGACGTGCTAATTTTCCCCACCATTCCCTCGAATGCGATGACACGTGTGGGTGTGGCTTATTTTACATGTCCGTCATGTCAAGAGCTCATAGGACACGTGTTTGCAAAAGGGGCGGGCCCTTCATGTATTCATACATATGATGATACATATGTATGTTTACATATATATTTTTATATATGCATATGCGTATATATGTGTGAGTACTGTACATACATATATGTATATATACAGTATATGTGTGTATATATATATATATATATATACATATATATATATATATATATATATACATATATATATATATATATGTGTGTGTACATATATATATGTGTGTATATATATACCGTGTTGTGTTCCTTGCCGGCCACAGGGGCGATAGTTTTACCCTTCTTAGCCCTGTTAGCGCGACCTGTTTCACACTTTCAGCGGAGGAAGAGGGAAAAAAATCAATCAAAGTTTTTTGATGAACGGATAACTTAAGTTTTAAAAGAGAGAGAAGAATCCGGAGACGATTGTGTTGCGGTTTTCGGCCCTGCAGCCATGGCTCCGCCCACTTTGCCGCAGTCCCTGCCGCCGCCTCGCCACTCGCTCGTTCTCTTCTTTCCCCTCTGCCAGTTGTCACAGGAAGGGCTGACGAGCCACTTCCTGTTTTCAAGCGTCGCTCTGCGGGTTTCTGAACACTTGCGTCTCTCTGTGTGAGAATTAACCCCCCCCCAAAAAAAAAACCTCAACCCTTGTGGGCGTGGCCTCTGACAGCAGCGGGTGGCACGTTCACACACACACACACACACACACACACACACACACACACGCAGGCTCGTGCTTGAAAAGAGCTTTAAACATTCGGCTGCCTTTTCTTCCCCCAGTCCTGAAGTCTTTGCTAGCGATCACGCTACGCTAAGAGCTAGCTAGCTCAGTCGGAAGGGAGGGACAACTTTATTTATGCTTCCTGGGAGTGTGCACGTGCTCAGAGGAGACGCAGCCGTTAATCCAGCCCACCTGTCAGCACGCCACCGCCTGAGTGGCTGGTTGTGCGTGTGTGTGTTTGTGTGTGTACCTTGTGATTTAGAGTCGAGCGTTAAGTGTTTGCTCTGTGCTCTTCCGTGTGTGTGTGTGTTTGCGTGCGTGTCTGTGCGTGTGTGTGTCGCTGGGGAATTTCCCACGGGTCCTCAGGAAATGCTTCATGTACAGAGTTTGTTGTGTTTTCAGTTTTTTCCTTTCCCTGAGTCAGTTATTTATTTAGATAGACTGATGACTGATTAGCTTTGCATGTGTTGGTCCTTGCTGCTGCTGCTGGCAGAGGGGGGCGTGGCCTCTTCCATCTGGCCTGCTGCGAAAAAAAAAGAATGAAAGAAAGCAACAGAAGAGGAACGCCTCTTCTTTATGTAATTTTATTTAATTGCTATTATAAATATAGTAATTTATAATTTATTATATCATTAATTAATTTATTACATATTATTGTGCTAATTTATATCATAATTTATATAGTTATGATATATATTATGATTTATTATGATAGCAATTGCTAATGCTAATGCAAGATAGCTTATACGTGAATTGTAGACTCGCGCAGGCCGGCAGTAAAAGACAGTGGTGGTGCTGACCTCAGCAGAGAGAAGGTTCGTTCTCTGCCGGGGATGTTGGGGGTCTGTAACGGGATTGGTCCCGCCCCCGTCGTCTGGCAACGCCCCCTTTAACTCTGACGGCGCCCCGGCGTATTTTTAGAGCGGCTAAAAAAAAAACATCTGGTCGCCCTTGGAGACGCCGCTCCGTCCTAATGAGGTGACTGGTGCCTCCCGCCGCCTCCGAGGAATATCTTTTTTTAGCTTCTTCTTCTCCTCCTTCTTCCTCCTCCTCTTCTTCTTCTTCTTCTTTTTCTTCTTCTTCACTTGTTAATTCATGGCGAGACACACGTCTGCCTGTTGATGCTCCCAGCCGGTACAGAACGGGGCAGATTCAGCCCCTGTCCGGTCAGGTGGGAGTGGGGGGGGGGTGGGACACTGATGTCAGAGGGCAAAGGTCAAGCGGTGGAGGGCTTTTAGCGTCTGTCCGGTGGAAACAATAGCAGCAGATGAGGAGCAGGAGGCCAAATAATCTGCTGTTACGTAAGACGACATGTGGTCTAATCCCAGCTGAGGCCTCCTGATTGGTCGAGCCGAGGCAGGGGGGAAATCAACTGACAGCAACTAACGGCTAACCTTCCTCCCCTCCATCCTCCCATCCTTCCATCCGTCCTCTCTCCCTCCATTCCTCCTTCCTTCCCTCCCCTGCGTCCTTACTTCCTTCTTCCCTTCTTCCCTCCCTTCCTTCACTCCTTCTTTACTTCCTCCCTCGCTTCCTTTTTCCCTCTCATCCTCTGTCTCTCCCCTCCTTCCTCCCTCGCCTTTCTTCTCACCTTCAATATTTCTTTCCTCCCTCCCTTCCTTCCTTCCTTTATTCCATCTTTCCTGACTTCCTCCCTTGTCCTTTCTTTCCCACTTCCCTCCCTTGTTGTATTCCTTCCATCCCTCCTCCCTCCCTCCCTTGCTTTCTTCTCACCTTCAATCTTTTTTCCCCCTTCACCTTCCCTCCCTTCCTCCCTTGTCCTTCCTTCCTCTCTCCCATCTTTCCTTCCTTCCCCCCTTGTCCTTCCTTCCTCTCTCCCATCTTTCCTCCCTCCCTCCCTCGTTCTATTCCTCCCCCCCCCGCCCCCCCAGGACGGCTCCCGGTCCAGCCGTGAGGGGAAGAAGACGGTGTCCTTCAGCAGGAGCCTGTCGGAGAAGAAGATCAGCAGCGCCGCCGACTGTATCCACTCCATGGTGGGTTTTCAGGGTTTACATGAGTGTGAGTGAGTGAGTGAGTGAGTGAGTGAGTGAGTGAGTGAGGTCACGCTCTGACACCCCCACCCACCCCCCAGGTGGTGGGCAGCGAGCTGAAGAAGGTGCGTCCGGGCTCCAGGGTCTACCAGCGCTACTACCTGCTGGACGCCGGCCTGCAGGCTCTGTGCTGGGAGCCGTCCAAGAAGGAGTCGGACAAGGCCCGCATCCGCCTCGACTGCATCCGAGAGGTCGGTTGGGGTCGGCAACCTTTGACCTTTCACCCAGCCACGACGGCCCGTTTGCACCTGTTTGTATGTTTTAACCCTTTTAACCTGTTTATTTTTTTTGGGGGGGGGTTTGGTTTGTGTCTTTTTTCCTTTTCTTTCTTTTTTTCCTTTTTTTTCTTTTTTCTTCCTGTGGTCCAACCTCCGACCTGCAGGTGCGGACGGGCCGCAAGACGGAGACGTTCCGCACCAGTGGCGTCTACGAGCAGCTGTCGGAGGACTGCGCCTTCTCCATCGTCTACGGCGAGACGTTCGACAGCCTGGACCTGGTGGCCAACTCAGCCGAGGTGGCCAACATCTGGGTCACGGGCCTCAGGTTGGACCACGCTGGGAGAGGCTGCTGGGGGAATTCGGGGGGGGAGGGGTCAAGGTCACACCCACACACACACACACACACACACACATATATATATATATATATATATATATATATATATATATATATATATATACATATATATATGTATGCATGTATATATATATATATATATATATATATATATATATATATATATATATACATACATATATATATATATATATATATATATATATATATATATATATATATATATATATATGTATATATATGTATATATATACATGCATACATACATACATACATATATATATATATATATGTATATATTTTCTATAAGGGTAGGAAAACCAAATGTTTTTTTATTGTACTGCCAGTATACACTTCTATGAATGTATTTATGTCCAGTATGTTAAGCTTTTACCAATATAAAAATCATAAATTAAGCCAAATTTTTACACCCTTTAAATGTTACAGGATAATTGATATGAAAATTCCACACACACACACTGTGTGTGTGCTGACCGGCCTCGACCAATGAAAAAGAAGGTCTCAGGAATCCAGATCTCCTCCCGCCACTCCTTTAAATCATCTCTTTTATTTGCATTTATTAAGTTTTTTTTGATGCTGATGTGATGAAATGTTTAGAGCTTCCTGTCTGAGAAGTCTGAGGTCTGTGGCTCCTCCCACCCACTCTCACCAGGTACCTGACGCAGTATGGGAAGCGCGCCCTGGACATGCTGGCCAGCAGCAAGGACAGCCTGCGCCTGCTGTGGCTGGAGCAGCTCTTCTCGGACTCGCAGGCCGACGAGGACGAGGACGGCGTGCGGCTGGCGGTGGCCGTCCGCCTGGTGCAGGGCGCCAACCCGGGTGTGAGCGTCGCCAAGGTGGAGCAGCGCTTCCGGGAGCTGCAGCGGCTGCGGGACAAGATGGGCGGCCTCTCGCTGGACGACAGGTCAGAGGTCAGGGAGCGGGGAGGAGGAGGAGGAGGAGCAGCCAGTGTCCTGAAGCAGGAGTTCATCGAGGTCTTCCATGACTTCTGCACGCGGCCGGAGATCTACTTCCTGTTGGTGCAGTTCTCCAGCAACAAGGAGTTCCTGGACACCAAGGACCTGATGAGGTTCCTGGAGGCCGAGCAGGGCATGACTCAGGTAGGCGGCCAATCCGGAGAGAGAAGTGACAAAGAGAGTGTAAAAAGAAACCGCATTCTATCTTTTGGCCAGTAGGGGCCGCCAAAGCCGGTTGCAGACCAGAAAGAATACAAATGATTAGCTGTCAATACGGAGCGGGTGAAGCCCTGAATTGAAACCATTACGAAGTAGTTAAAATGTTGCTATTGGTCTAAAACTCAACCAATCAGGTGTAGTGTCCATTTTGACTGATTTGATCTAATTTTGAGTAAAAATGGTTTTAAAGTTGTGGGTGTGGGGACAGTTTAGCAGCCAACTGTCATTCAGTTACCCACACTGGAAGTCACGCTCCAATCACTGCCACCTCCTGGCACCGCCAGGTAAATAGAATAAATAAAAAATAACAAATCAAATAATATATAAAAATAAATAAATAAATAATAATAATGATAATAATAGTTATAATAATAATTATTATTATTATCATTATCATTTCGCCCTAAGACAGCTGGGATAGGGTCCAGCAGACCCCCGTGACCCTGAATAGGAATAAGCGGGTATAGAAGATGAATGAATAAATCATTATCATTATTATTATTATTATTATTATTATTATTATTTACTTCAGTTATTTCAAATTATTGAATTCATTTATCATACAATTCATTAATAAAATAACAATCAACCCCCCCAGGTAACGGAGGAGACCAGCCTGCAGCTCATCCGGCACCACGAGCCGTCATCGGAGGGCCGCCGCCGCGGCTTCCTGTCGCTGGACGGCTTCACGCGCTACCTGGACTCGGCCGAGTGCCGGCTAGCGGACGGCGAGCACGACGTAGTGTGCCAGGACATGCGGCAGCCGCTGTCTCACTACTACGTCAGCTGCTCGCACCGCACCTACCTGACCCAGGACCAGCTGCGGGGCCCCGCCCACCTGGCCGGCTACGTGCGCGCCCTGCGACTGGGCGTGCGCTGCGTGGAGATTGACGCCTGGGACGGCGCCGACGGCGAGCCGGTGGTGTGCGGCCACGCCCCTTCCCCCCCCTCCTCGGCCCCGCCCCCCCTGAGGCTGCGGGACGTCCTGGAGGTGGTGGCCCGCTTCGCCTTCGAGGCCTCCGACTACCCGCTGATCGTCAGCCTGGAGAACCACTGCTCGCCGCCGCAGCAGCGGGTGTTGCGGCGCCACCTGCTGGACATTCTGGCTGAGCAGCTGTACACGGCGGCGGGGGGCGGGGCCGACATGGACTTCCTGCCGTCGCCCCACGACCTCAAGAAACGCATCCTGCTGATGGGCAGGAAGCTCCCGCCCGGCTGGGAGGGCCAAGAAGGCCAGGAGGAGGTGGAGGAGGAGCAGGAGGAGGAGGTGCTGAGGAGCTCCTCCTCCTCCTGCTCCAACCACCATCTCCACCTCCACCACCACCACCAGAGCCACAGCAGGCGCGTCACCCTGCTGAAGGAGCTCTCCGACCTGGTCACCCTCTGCTGCTCCTCCCCCTCCCAGGACTACTTCTCCTCCTCCTCCACCTCCTCCTCGCCCTGGGAGACCCGCTCCTACCCAGAATGCCTTGCGCTGCGGCTGGCGGCCGAGCGCCCCGGCGACTTCGTCAACCACAACAAGCGGCGGCTGTCGCGGGTGCGCCCCAGCGCCGTGCGACTGGACTCCAGCAACATGAACCCGCTGGACGTGTGGAAGTGCGGCTGCCAGCTGGTGGCGCTCAACCTGCAGACGGCCGGCCTGGCCGCCGACCTGCACGCCGCCTGGTTCCGGCAGAACGGTGCCTGCGGCTACGTGCTGCGGCCGGCCATCATGCGGCAGCAGGTGTCCTACTTCAGCGCCGACACCAGGGACTCGGTGCCGGGGGTGTCGCCGCAGCTGCTGCACGTCAAGGTGAGGATGCCGCTCCTGCTGCTCCACCCGCTGCTCCACCTGCTGCTCCACCTGCTGCTCCTCCTCCATCTCCACCTGGATCTTCTGCTTCTGAGCCACCAGGGTCACTCAGCACTTAATCGGACTAAGCTCATCATTCGGTTTTCTCGTCTAATCGAATTACTGACGGGGATGCGTCCTCCTCCCCCACACTAGGGGGCGATACGAGTCTTTTCAGCGCGTTAACTTCCGGTTTTACTTCTTTCATCGCACAATCACATAACAACTGGAGAGCAATACAACACTGGTGTAATGTTCCTAGCGCTCTTCAATTTCACGAGTTTCCTCACCAAACAGCTACAAATGTGCTTCGCTACCGTCAGCCCACATCGACCATCGTCGGAGTTCTCAAACTCCGATCTTTGTCGTACTAACACATTTACATGCACTTCAGTTGTTCGTCATAATCGGACAAAGGCAATAATTCAGTTTTCTCGAGTGTCATGTGAACGTACTGACTGAGGACACCAGGATGGTGGTTTTTTTTTGAAACTCATGGTTTTCTTCCTTTCCTCCTCCTTTCCTCCACCTCCTACCCCTCTTCTTCTGCTCCCCCTCCTCCTGCTCCTCACCTTCTCTCCTTCTCTTCCTCCACCTCCTCTCCTCCTTTCTTCATCCTCCATCTCCTCCTCTTACCCCTTTCCCCCTCCACCTCCTCTTCCTCCTCCTC